>JACFYI010003552.1:55309-73477 GCA_014898755.1 Handroanthus guayacan | reverse complement strand
TAGGGGATTTCAAATACCATAAACTCACCTAATAGACCATATCAAACGAGGCCTGATGAGCATCACAAGTTTGACCTTGTGATATTATTATTTATTATGTAGAAGATCAAATTGCTTGTGAATATATTGTAAAATAATATATTTTATGAATTGTGCATAAAAGTATGGTTTTGAAAAATTAACCATAATTGCAAGAAAATAATCTATTTTATTTTAGATTGTTAATTGTAATATTTGTTAACTACATGTATAATTTCTTTAAAAAAATTATATATTTTGGTAAATTACTTAACATATATAAAATATGATATAAGAGTGTATTTATTAATTTTAGGACAAATAACAACACCCTATTTGTAATAAATTGCTTAAGTGTTTGGATAGGGAAAAGAAAAAATAAAAATTAAAGCTTAACACATTAGGAAGATCATGGCCATGCTTAAAATATAAGAAGAATGTTAAGATTTGGAACATAAATTAGGAATTCTTTACTTTTTATTTGAAAATAGCTTATCTTACTCTTATCTTAATAGCTTATAAGTTATTTTTTAAGAAAAATTTACAAATACTTTGCAGCATCTTATAAGCTCTTTAAAATGTGGTCAGAAAATATTTTAAAAAGCTTATAAGCTTGCCCAAACATCCTCTTAACAATTAAAGCATAAAATAGAAAACATGTTACAATTGTGTCTATTAAGGTGATTCAAAATTTACTTTATAATCTTGATTATTCAAAAATGACCTATAACAAGGAGAAGTTTCCAAAATATAGAAAACCAAATCCTATCTTGGTGCCACAAACAAATCTCTACTTCCTCAATGGAGCTTTGAAATCTTAAACTATAAGACCTAAAGCCTAAAAGGGTTTCATAACGCAAGAACCATGTCCTTGTGCAAAATTATTTGCCACAGATGTTTATATCCCGATAGAATTTAAATTGCAAATACATAAATATTTTACTAGCTTAGCTCTAGACATCTACAGTCTAAGCATGTAATTAGTCTAAGCATGTAATTGTTGACACATTTTAGTATCATATGTAGAAATACAAAAGAAGCTCGTTACTATATAGTGACAAAAATTCTATATTTATTAGATAGAAGACATTGTATCCGTAACTTATAACTAGGGGTGATGTCCAACATGCTGGCACTTGTGATAAATTCTCATTTTTTGCATTTGAATGTAAATTAATATATACTTTATAATTTATATCATACCATTCAACTATTAATTAAAAAAAATCAGTATGAAAGATAAAAAAATTTATGTTTTTCCATAATACTATATATATATATATTCTAATAAAATATAAACAAACATTATAAGTATTTTGGAAACAACTCTACTTTGGCAATTGTCCAAAAGATCCATCCAACTTACTACCAATATTTATTTTTGCATCTCAACTCCATTTCCCAAGGAAAATATATAAATTTACATACAACAATCATATTAGATTTGTATAGATATTATGTACACATTTTATAATTACAATATATATATGATATCATTAAAATCAAATTTTTCTTTATTAACCAAATAAAAATTTTGATATATTGAAAAATTTGATTTGATATTTATGATAAAATTACCTCACTCCCCCCCTCCCCCCACCCAAAAAAAAAAAAAAAACAACTAACATTACTTTACTGGTTGAATAATTTGTCTCTATCACCCAAAATATTGATAAAATATAAACACGAATCTATCACATTCCTCGACGTCACTCCTAAATCCAAACACGTCAGTTTCCAAATGCTATTCTATATAAAATACAGAAAAAGAAAAAAAAAATGAAAAATTGTTGCCAAAAATTTCTAGAAAATCTCGATCTAACTTAAATTTAGAAATATTCACCCAAATCTATTTTTGTCTATTGCTAACTTCTTTTATATATAATTTATCAAAAAAGGAACTTCTTTTATTATATATATATATATATATATCCAAATAACTTCGACAAATTCCTCTTTCCCCGTCTCTGTTATTTGGGGAAATTAATGGGGATTGTAACAGAACATTGAATTAATCTGTTGAAAGAATAATTACCGGAATTGTGGTTAGGGTTTTAGGGACGAGCTCTTTGGGGGGTTTTTGGGGGCTGCAATGGAGGGAGATGATCTAACATTTGAGGGTAATTTCACAAGTGAAGGAGTTGTGAGGCTTCGCGAGCGTGTCAGGGAGAAGCTCAAGGAGTTTATGGGTGACTATACTGACGACACTCTCGTGGTATGCAATTGAAATTTCATAAGCGATTTATTTACTCCTTTTCAGAAGCCAAATATCATATGTGGATGATAAATATCGTAGTACTGTACTGTTGAATGATTTTCCTTTCCTTTTTTTTTCTATGGTATAAAAGTTAATTTGAGAGCATTCATCTGTTTTGAGAATAACTGTGTTGCAGCTGTTATTCTTATTAGAAATCACTTCTTATTGTTAATATTGTGCTATGTCTCTAGGAATATGTTATAGTCTTGCTTAAAAATGGTAGACGGAAGGATGAAGCCAAGAGCGAGTTGAATGTCTTTCTGGGAGATGATAGCGACTCTTTTGTATCTTGGTAAGGTTGCTTGGCAATTGGAACTATCTATCTTATGCATAGTTAGTGAATGTTTCAATCACTTTCTCTAATTCATGTTACTCTTTTGCCAGGCTCTGGGATCACTTAGGATCTAATCTAAGTTTATATGTGCAACAACAAGAGGTTCATCCAGATGAAGCCCTCAAAATAAAATCTGCAGCAGGGAAACAAGATGGAAGTATTGAGTCGCACCAGATTGAGTCTGATGCTGATAAAGTAAAGAAATCATCTGGAAAGCATCACAAATGGGAATGGAAAGGGCAAGTAAGGGATGGGAATGAAATTGAGAACTCCCTTCCTAGAAACTCTATGCATGACAATGCAAATGCCCAGGATGAACCTCTTCAAAAAGTTGGTCGTACTAAACAATCTCATTCTCCTAGGCCAACGATTGAGAAGAAAAGAAGGCGACATGAGGAGCGGCAGCAAAGGAAGGTGTGTCAGACCTCACTTCATTTGCGGCAATAACTTTTGCAATTTAATGCCTCTAGACAATGATGCATGCTCTCTTGCCTTTCTATTTTTGCCATACTGAGGATACAACTTCAAGGAGGAAACCAAGTATTGTATGACGTCCTGGCTTTGGTTTCTTTTAGTCAAATTACTTGGTCGCTGATTTCTTAATTTTCATGGTTTACTTTAGACCTCTGATTTTGCATGATTCTACTCAAATATATGTTGCAGAAGATTTTCATGGCTTTGAAGAAACTATTTTTGAGAAATATTACTGAAGTTCCTCCTCCTATAGATCAGGAAGAGAGAGTTGGGAGTAGATACATGTTGATTGGAATCAATGTGAATCTCATGAGATTTTAATTGATGCTGGCAGGAGGAATTAAGATAGGAAACCTCTTATGTCGAGAGGACATCTTGTAGAGCCACCGAATAGCAAAATAGCATTATGTGAGAAGTATTCTGAAGAATTATATAAGCAATAGGGAGAAAAATGTGCGTATATATTGATTAAAGAACTCAAGGAATAAGGATGAATTTAAGCTACAAAAAGATTGACAAGCCATTTTTAGGTAACTGTTTTATGTGTTTTGGGGGGACCACTTGCAGTTGTCATCTTCCTTGTAATCTCTCTCTTTTTATTAATTAAATGATTTTTAATGTAATAGTGAGATTTTGTTGAATATGACATTACTTGATGGTTCTCTGAAAAAATTTCAAGAGCTTGAATATGACATTACTTGATAGATTTTATTATAAGTCAAGAAATGTTTAAATGCTAGATGGCCTTTTTGTTCCTGCTGATAAAGGTGATGTTATATTTGAGAAGAACCTCATTGTTCTGGGAGACTCGAAAACCTTGATTTGTCTTCTTTTTTCCTTTTCTTCTCTCATTCATTTGTTTAAATTTGACAGAGGGAAGTTTCTCAAACAACTGTCAGCGCACCACGAAGGCTGCTTCAATTTGCTGTACGAGATGCTGTGGCTATTTCCAGGCCATCCAACTCAACGGCAGAGCCTCCATTTAAGCGCCTGCGATCTGTGGTTTCTACTTCAACGGGGGATTCTTTTCTCCAAGAACAACCTCAGAGAAATCGACCGGTACTAGCACAGCGTACTGCAATGTCGGCTGCTATTAAAGCTGTAGCAGAAGCGGCCAAAGATGTGAGCACAGTTAGACCCTCGCGCAATGTGTTTGATAGGCTTGGCCGTGCACCTGATGTTTCAAACAGCATCAATCATCTTCAAGAATACAGAGGTCTTACTGAAGATGGGGTAGGTGGAGATTCTGCTGATGAAAGAGTGGATAGTGATGATTTAGCTTATTGGCAACAAAATGGTGGCAATATGCAGCAAGAAAGGAACATCTTATCTTTTCATGATGATACCCTTATGTCTCCTGATTTGAGACACCGGGGTGATGATTATGATGATCTTGATGTAATGGGTCAACAATCTACACATATATATCAGCCAGGCACATCCCGAACATTTCAGTACGGGACGACCGATGGTGCTGATGAAAGAGTGCATAAATCATGTAAAGATTTCGATCAACCTGCAGCTGTGCCTAGTACATCTCTTAAAATTGCTTCATCTGTCAACATGAGTGCTCGAAAACCTCAATATGAGGAGGGGAGGGTATCTGAGATGGTTAATCACAAATCAATACAGGATAATAATACTGTGGCTACTAAATCCCAAGTGTGGTTGATGAAGGAGAATGGCAATGACAGCGTAGCTTTTAATGGAAATGTAAGACATCAATGTGAAATCATGCAGGCTTATGATTCAGGAACCTTTATATTTCTTATGGGTACATTTTAGTATAATTTTTACACATATATTCATGAGTTTCTTCTGACCTGCATTGTCATAGGCAAAATCTGACGCGGTTTCTCAACCTGAGTTCCAGAAGACTCAGACACTTACTGGTGATTTCAAATTTCCCTTATTTCAAACAGATTCGTGAAAGCATATATATATATATATATTATTTTATGTCTTATTTATATTATTAGGTTGAAACTGTGCTATTTGTTTCATTGTTGTTTTTTGGTATCGTTTCAGTTTTGGAGTTAGGACGAGTTTGTGTGCCTAATTCTCTTTATAGCCATTAGCTTACTTGAGAATTGTTTGCATCGCAAAAATTGTACTGTTATAAATTCATGAATCCAAACAGTAAACAGTGTTGCATGCAGGTTTGTGTTCTATTGGTCCGCCCACAGAAGATGCTGATTCGAGGACCATCTTTGTTAGCAATGTAAACACCTTTATCTCAAGCATAAACCTTTTATATGATGGTTTAGTACTTTGTGTCTTTGTTCTACTGCCTCTCTTCATTGCTGAAATACTTTGTCATGTATTAGGTAAATTTTGCTGCCACTAAGGACAGCCTTTCACGACACTTCAACAAGTTTGGAGAAATCCTGAAAGCGATTATTTTGACTGATCCAGGCACTGGGCAACCAAAGGGGTGAGGTTTTTCATATGCATCAATTCCCTTCTATAATATCTTTCATTCTAAATATGATTCTGAAAAACGTTGCTTATTCAGGTCAGCTTATATAGAATTCATGAGAAAAGAAGCAGCTGAACAGGCTTTATCTTTGGATGGCACTTCTTTTATGTCGCGCATTCTGAAGGTATGTGACTGATGTTAGCATAATGGTCTGGTAGATGAATGACATACACTTATTTGAATGAATATGCCATTTTTATACTTGATTGTTTTTACTCTGCGTGCAGCTTTCTGAACAAAAAAATATTTTAAGCTGGTAGCCAGTTCTATTTACTTTTTCTTTTGTTTTCTTTTCTCCTACTTTCCTCTTTCTTTCTTTCTTTCTTTCCTTCCTTCTTTTTCTTCTTCTTCTATTTTTTTTTGTTTAATAGTTTTTTTCGTTTTTTCCCTCCATTTCTCTTTTGGATGGGAGATGAGGATTACCTATTGAATTTATTGGTAATTGGAGATTCATACAGAAATAACAGCACTCTCTATTTGTCATCTTTTGTCAAGTCGAAGTACTGTTTTTGCTTTCCTACAAAGTGGGGTGTACTTAAATCAAGTGTGTGCTGTATATGCCAGTTTTATGTTCTTCTGTAAAAAATTTTGACTCATTGTATTCTTGTGGTTTTTGTCACTGGGGACAATTAAGACAATGCCTAGCATGATTTTTAGTGTTACATACAAATGACTTTCCTCAGCACAACAAGGCTCTGCCTCAGCCATTGGTTGGGCCTGCTATGATAGTAGTGGCGGAGTAAGGAGGGAAAAAAAAAATAAGCATAAAGAAATTTTAAGCTTTATGGAATGAGCTTGAGAGTACAAATCTGTCGTACTTGAAAAGAAGAAAAAAAGAGATTGTATATCAAAACTTATGGTCTCTCTATTGGTGCTTGGAAAATGTTTCTCATGAAAGCTGCAATCATCTTGGTTCCATTTTTCACAAAAAATGTACATCAAGATTTATCTGTTCGCACGTGTAGATTGATGTTGCTTAATATTGTTCTGATGTATATAAACATTGGTAATGTCCCCAACCTGTAGGATTCAATTATATGTTTCTTCCTTTTTGTTGATAGTTTGGTGTTATCTGACCTGTCCACTGTATTTAAGTGCAGATCGTAAGGAAGAGCTCTGCTCAACCTGAAGAGATACCTCTCATGACGTGGCCACCGCGTGTTGCTCGGGCGTCCCCATTTCCTGTTCCCAGATATGGCCGGCCTCCTTTTGGTAGGGGTATCCCCAGTTTATACAGCCCTAGGATACCAGTTAAACCGGGTGCAAGGAGTTTCCAGTGGAAACGAGAGGCCCAGCCCACCGTCACTGAGGCAAAAGGTCAGCCCTCGAACAGTATTGTTCCGCCACCCCCTACACGCAGTCTCACATATATTCGGACAGAACCTAAAAGAGAAGCCAATACAAGTGAAACTTCAGGCGCTGCATAGCTTGTCATCATTTTCCAGTGAGCACAATGCAGGGCAATTTTGAAGAGCAGGTTTATACCCAATATTAGCCTTACAACCAAATTATCTGGTATTATTTTGCTTGGATGGATACATCAGCCAAGCCCGGCGAAGCATGAGTGAAGGATAACTGCTTTCCTTTTGCTTTACCAGTAGAGGTACAATAGCTGGTTAAGGGCGTTGAAGGAGTAGTAACATTGCGGCATAATTAGTCTTATCTATAGGCTATAGCGTACTGAGATAGTACGTTGCTAGTTTGCTTTTTGTGAATATGGGACAGATATCTTCTTTGAAGTATTTGTTATGGTACCGCAATGAAAATATTGGAAAGAGAGAGGTAAGGGATAAAAAGATTATGAAAGCCGAGACGATCTCCATTGCACTTCGTGTATTCGATATTTGTTATCAGGGCCGTGCAGGTTATTTTGCTTGTATAGATAATCTGGTAACAATCTGTTGTGTAAGTGCTGGTTGTGCCTGGATTCATTGATGCACTGCACTGATAAAGAGAAATATGGGTAATGGTTGAGGCAAATGTGGTGAGTTGATGTGAAACATGAAGTTTGTAAAAGATTTATGCAATTTTTTCTTAAATTTTTGGATATATATATATATATATATATGTGGATATCTTTGCTTATGAATATGTGACATTCTCTTGGATCTTCTATTTCATTTCATGTTTTATTCTCTGTTTTATTATATGGATGCTAGCGTGTCACATCTACAATTATATGTTTTTAAGGTAATATTTTTTACACTTGACATGTATTAGTTATATAGAATATGAGATGAAATATTATTTTGAAATAAAAATTTTAATCGAATTATAATCGAATTAATTGTACTTTGCATCAGTGGCTCCCTTGTGCGCGCGCGCGTGTTTTGGTATCAAAGACTCGCAATAATCGGAAGACGTTAATTGTAGACTTCTAGTCTGAAAGTTTCCATTTGAGACAGGCAAAAATGGCTATCCATAATTATTCCGAATATGACGTTTAGGATTTCTTCCATGCATACTAGTGAACAATATTTGTTCGGGTCAATTCGTGAAATTATATTTAAAAATTCGAAGACATCATGTCAAACAATATTGTATGTGAATATAAATTTGAAATGTTCACATTAATTATAATTCATATTACAAATGGTATAAGATATTGACATATTCTTTTTTATCAAACATTTGACAAGTTATGTTATCGATAATATCATATGCCCTCTTTTTCTTTTCCCCAAAAAATTTCTCTCCAAAATCCAATCAGATTCTCTATTTCATCCAATAAAGTATTACATGCAAAATTATGTAAACTATAGGCATAATGTATACACATGCAAGCAATGCATGTGTACTATATTACCTTGCTTGCATGTATTTTATATGACCTTTCTCTAGTTAGATAGATTTTTATGTACGAGAATTGAGCTTGTGATAATCTTAAATATTTGAAGAAACGATTGATATTATCATATATAAAAGTATTAAAAAAATTTGTTATTTTGTTCATAACTTCAAAATAGTTCTTCACTACTATTAAGTAGATTAAAATATCCATATATTGATGCAAACTTATTAATTCGAGGCTTTTACTTGTACATTTTTAGGATATCAAATTTATCACTTGGGAAAAACTTCGTAAATAATTTATCATAAATATGAGATTTTGGACTCACTCATACAAGCTAAAGTGCAAATATTCATCATCCGAATCAATTTGTGTATGTATGTATTTGACAATTTCATTAAATTTTGGACTGGTTTTTACAAAGAATAACATACGGCCCCAAAGTCGGTATTCCAAAATTCTATTTCACTTGTCATCTATCCCAAAAAGTATGCAAATATAAGATCTTATGAATGCCTAACACAATTTATCCCAAATAAAAAGAAGGGTTTTCTTCCTCCAAGAATAAATGGCACATTGAAAATAATTGACGAGCATTTAATATACTAATATGAAACATATATATATATATATATGTATTGATGAAATCTACAAATATATGCCGAATTTTGTATATATATAAAAGATAAAATTACTCATTTATTCCATCCGAAAAAAAGAAAAACAATAAATAACGAACTTAGACGTAAGGCAAACGAACCTTTACAAATAATAACTCCTTTTCTATAACCACCGCATATTTATTTTACTTTTATTTAACCTAGTTCATGTAAGCGAAAAAAGAACGACAAGATGGAGGCCCCAACGAAGGACCCCACAATAGGCAAGGCAGAAGTGGCATCGCTTGAGGGGGCTGGAGCTGGCGCATCAGTAGTAGCCGCGACAACACTCATGGAGGTGGCAACAATGAGGGCTGCGTATGCGATCTTTTTCATCTCCATGGTGGTATAATTTTTTGTGAAAGAAAGACGAGATTTGACGAAACTTCAAAAGGGACTTGCAACAACGAAATGCGTTTGAGGTGTTTTTGGTACCTTCATTGAATGCTTTTTATAGAAATGAAGATGGCTATTTTTAGAGATAATTCAAGAAATTAATTTATGTCATGAATTTTTTGTGATCTTGCTAGTTTTAGAATGGTTTCGGGTATTTAGTTAATGATAATTCTCTCTATTTTGTGTATTTACTTGATATGAAATGGGGTTTTGGTTTTTTTGATTGATTTATTTATTTATTTATATATCTTTGTGATTTGAATTTAGAAGAATGGTGGAGAATTAGTTGTATTGCTTTATCACTTCAATTGGGTGGATCGTTTGAAAGGGAAACAAAAGCCATGAATTTAAAAAAAAAAAAATTGGGGAATGAAGGAAGTTTGATGGCTGTGTATGTGTTGCATGGTGTGTATTATATGGGCACTTTTTTTTTTTTTTTAAATTTCATATTTGTTGTATATGTCTATATTTGTATGTATAATATGGTTGGTGAACTGTATGATAAGATTACATGATTTCACGAATCAACTGAAAATTTTGTAACTATATATTTAATGCTACTTCTGTCTATACTATATACAGTAGATTCTTAGTGATATATTTTTATGCTGTGTTTCTTAAAATGTCTTTAATATAATTAATTTATTCTAATAATCACTCACAATTCCCTAAAAAGTTAACCCATCTCTATTAGATTATATATATATATTTATGTTGAATATACTAATTAGTGTATATTGAATGCTAGTGTTAATAATACAAGGTGATACTGGAAAGGCTTGGAGAAATAAGAGGAATCATAAGATAATACTCAAAAAGGTATTAACACCTGCCACTTTAAGAATCTACCTAAGAGTTGACAATGAGCATAGAAAATTAATTTCTCTTCAAAGCACAAGCTCATGGCTCAAAATATGTATTGGATCCTCAGTAGTAATTTGCCAAATGATTATAATAAGTGGTCTTTTACGCAAGACTCAGAACAACCCTGCAAGCATAAAATAATTTCTAGACCTAGTACTAGGTTAACTAGCCATGACATCTAAAATGATAAAAAAAAGTAAGTCTAACTAGTAATTATTAGGGGAAATGACAGAAGACTCTTAGATTCAATATTAACCAAGAAAAATAAATAAAAATGAGACAAAAAATAATCAAAATCGAGGGACTTTGGATATTCTCGAAATCATCCGCATAACATTTCCAATCTGGCAGCCTTCAGTATTTTGGGCATAACTCTCGATAGAAAACTGCTCGAGAACCATTTTTCTTTTTTATTTTTGTTAGAAGCAAGATATCTATAGCTTTCCAATGACATATGGCTCACCATTTAGTTCAATCTCAATAAAAGTAGATTATTTCAAGAAGTTGACCTAAAAAGTGTCACACTATTCTGAAAATTGGTTCCAAATGCACCAATTGACACAATTCTTTAGATATTATATTTGATTTTCTTTTTTGCCCAGTGAAATAGCTTTCCCACCAGAACTGGCTTCTCTATCCCATAAATTATCTTGAAGTATTTCCGCGTCACCAGAATAAATTGGTATGTTTAGTCATTTATTTATTAATTTTTAGATTATTTTCTTTGATTTTTTTTTTTTTTTTTTTAATAATGATACTCTATTTCATTAAAAGATTGCAACAATTAATGCCTATTTCTCCCAAAGGAATAATTTTTCTATTTTCTCTAAAAGTACTACAAGAAAATATCCCTTTCACTAAAATTAAGAAATTCATTACAAATTATTTTGTCACAAATTTATTGGCATATTTTTTTGTCACTGATTAATTCTATGACAGAGTTAAAGTCCATTATAAAACTAACTTTTCTGGTGAAATTTTCCATCTGAAACTAAAAATTTGTTACAAAAATTAATTAGAAGTTTGTTATAGGTACCATTATTTATACATATTTTGCTAATTTTTCAAATCTATTAGGGATTTATCATAAATAAGTCACAAAATTGTCTATCTTATCCGTCACAAATTTCTCGTTAGTGACGTAGTATTTTCTTGTTGTGAAGATCATAAATCAAGACATTTCTAGTGAACAAAATGAAAAACAAAACTAATTTATATCGTAACTCATATAACAAAAACTTACATAGTAAAAAAAAAAAAGGATATAAATAGATAATGTCTGTGATCAAAATAATTTTCCCATATCATCTTTTTTTTTTCTCTTCTTTTTTTTGCCCGAAAAAAATCAAAAAGCTAAAAATTCATAATCCAGGTAGAATCTGGCAGATATGATACATTATTATAAGAAGGGTAACTTGTGACGGTTGAAATAATCAATAATGCTTTTTGTATTCAGGAGGAAATTAAGAAAATAAAATTATGATATATCTTGCGTCTGCAATTTCAGAGATAATTATTCTTCACTACTCTTAAATATAGATTTTAAGGTCTCGAATTTGATCTAGAAAGTCATATATAACTATTCAAAAAATGATGTCTTGGAGTTATTTTATATCGATTTGGATCAATTTGTTTAGGGATAATTATATCAAAAATTTGGGATTCATCATATCCCAATCATTGTCATTTTATATATTGACGTCTTTATAGGCCAGTTCTTCATATAAAAAACCAATTAAAGCACTGTTATAGATAATAATTAATTACATGGTCCAAAAATTTCTTTTCCAGAATTGTAATCCAAAATGCAATTAAAATTCCACGTCATGTCGCATTTTTCAATTAAAGTTAACTTTTGTGTAAAGCAATTAATTTTCTGTTAATATTGAACATTTGAAAAATGATTAACATTATCGTATCCAAACATATATTTATTAAGTATTTATTAATCAAAGAGAATATATTACGTCTTTAGAGAGGACGAAAATATCCACAATTTCAAAGAATCAACATCGATGAACATTTATTTTATTAAACAAAATATAAATAAACATTTTAAAGAAGTATTTTCTATTTTCTACAGTTCATGCAACTTGTACGTAGTTTGATATCAAATTCATGTGCAAGTACAATATCTCCCAAAAAAAAAAAATAATAAGGGAAAGGGAAAAAACGAAAATTCAATTCTCCCTACTCCAAAAATAACATGAATGCACATTAATGAAATTGATGACAAACAAATAACATATCTATTGCTATAAAAAAAAGATACATGCATACATATATATATATATATATATAAAAGATAATGAAAAATTAACAAAACATAGGCCAAATTCCGCATATAAAAGATAATAATTATGAATTATTTATACCATTTGAATAAATTGAAAATAAAAACAACAAATTTATAGGGTACTGAAATCAACCCTTACAATGTCTTTTTCTATAATGGAACCAAAATATTTAATTACTCATCGTTTTTTTTTTTTTTTGACCTAGTGCATGTATAGGGCGAAGAAGGATAACACAGAGGCCCCAACGAGGGATCCCACGGCGGGCAAGGCAGTGATGGCATCGTTTGATGGGGCGGGAGCCGGTGCATTAGTGTGAACACCAGCAGCCGCGACAGCACTCATAGAGGCAGCCGCTATTAGGGCAGCATATGCAATCTTCCTCATATCCATGATGTTTTGATTTTTGTTTTTTTTGTAAGAAGGCAAGACTCGATGAAACTTCAAAAAGAGATGAGAGCAATGAAATTATCACCTTATCTTGCCTTGTGTGTGTTTAATTTTTTGCCTTGTGAATGAAAGATGATGGGAATTAAAGGCCTTTTATAAGAGTAGAATTGCTATTTTTAGAAATAATTAGAGTAAATTTCAATCATGAATTCTTGTCTTTTCTAAATGGAAATTGAATGTTCTAGATAATTTTACGGGTTTTAGGTTGAAAGAATAATATTGGAGAGTTACGTTAATAGGTGTTGCTTCACCATTAAATAGTGAAGAAAATGAGAATGAAGTGAGTTAAATATAGATTGGAACATTTCCAAATATATTTAACTTTAATTTGCTTGACTTGTTTAGAAATTTTCATGTGAATATGATGATATTTTTAAATAAATAATTTTTTTTTTTTTTGGAAACTTGTTATATTTTCTGAATCTTCGATTTTGAAAATAAATTATTAATTGAAAGTATCCTTTTTGTCTTTAAGGATTACACAAAGAAAACATTTATTGATATATAATACTAATAGTTAGTGTATTAGTTAATTTATAGTTTATGTATTTTTTTTGTTTTGTTTGTCAACAAATATATCTAGTTGAACAAAGTGAAACCAAAAAGTAAGTTTGATTTCCGTCTAAAAATAATTACTAATTTTATATTTAAATTATGAAAAAACAGAAATAAATGGCTGAATTGTTGAAATTATTTTAGAATTTTGCTTTACTCCTTTCAACGAAAGTGAACAAAAGTTCTTTTTACTAAAAGCAATTCATAATACGGTATCTTACTGAAAAGGCGAATATATATATATATATATATTCTGTATGCATAGATATCCAAGGATGATAATTAATCATTTTCTACTATTAAAATATATTAACATATACACAAATATTTACTCGATAGAAATTTTTAGTCATGATCTCTACATTTAGATTTTTAGCATTTCAAATTTGCCAATTGACAAAGGCCTCAATGGCCATGGATAATCATATGTATTCGGGATATAATCCTATCAAAAATAAATTTTGCAAGAATTTCTTTTATTTAAAATCAAATGAACAATTAAAACACTTTTATCAAATAATTCTTTTTCAAATTAAAAACTTCATAAGATGTCCATATAAAATATTCGGATATTAATTATACGTGACCATATTGAGGTCTTATGCCGCAAATTAAAAGTTGAAATTAAAATAGACAATAAGGTATTTTACTTTAAGAATAAAAACATGTATCGTTATACTCTTGCTTTGGCATTTCAAAGATAATCATTCTTCACTGCTATAAAATTTAATATATGATATATATATATATATATATATTTCGGGAAACTTTATTTGAAGGCCTCTTAATTGTATACATTTGTTTAGGATATACAATATTTGCTATCTTTTATCAAAACGAATTTGAGTTTTTTAATGTCCAAATCTTAGTCATTCAAATAAATTTATTTAGATATACGTTTGAAAATTTTAAATAACCAGTCAATCATGCGTGTGAAAATATATTGACATTTTTGGAGCAATTATTAATGTGGTAATCATTTAAAAGGACTAGTTATGTTATAGATAATAATTAACATACACCAAAAGTTTAATTCTATTCCGAAAATTATTCATTCCAACCCATAAATTATTATATTGCAGCCAAATTAACAAAAGTCCACGTAGTTATACTACCTTTTCTAGTTCACTAGCGTTAGTTTTCGGTATAACAATCAGCTTTTGTTAATCTTAAATAAGTGATGTATGATTAGTAATTTAATTAACATTATTTTATTGAAGCATATACAAATTAAAATGCAATTTTGTTAGTCATTATTAATCAAATAAATATATATTAAAGGATAAGAAATATATATATATATATTACATTTTATAGAGAGGATAAAGATAAGGAGATTTACAAAGAAATAATAAACACTTGAGAAAAACATTTTCTAATTTATACATCTTGTGTATATAGCTTGTGGTTAATTTGATATAAATTTTCTTTTCTCAAAATAATGCAAAAGTAGGTCGAAAATGATTCATGAACAAATTATCTATTACTATGAGAAAAGATACATAAGTTGATAGGAATAAATAATACACAAATTTTGTGTGTATATATATATATATTCTAATTTAATCCTTTATTCCATTATATTTGAAAAGCCAAGACATAAATGAAGAATGAGAAATACAACAAATTAACTTAATTATAGGGTTGAATTAACCCTTACAAATATTTATTCATATTCTATGACCAACATATATTTGTCACATCATTTTTTTAAACAAAAAAAAAAAAAAAAAAATCTAGTGCATGCGAAGGGCAAAGAACGACAAGATGGATGCCCCGACAATGGACCCGACCATGGGCAAGGCAGCAATGGCATCGCTTGCTGGAGCAGGGGCTGGCGCTTCAGTAGTAGCTACAACAACGCTCATGGATGCAGCTGCAACGAGAGCAGCATATGCGATCTTTCTCATATCCATGGTGAAGCTTATTTGAATGTAAGACAAGACTCGATGAAACTTCAAAAAGGATTTTGATAATAAAATCACCGTATCTTGCCTTGTTTGCTTTTTTGTGTTTGCTACCTTCTGAATGGAAATTGGTGTGAATTAAAGGCCTTTTATAACAATGGAATGACTATTTTTAGAAACAAATTGAGAAAATGTCTATCGTTAATGATTTTTCGTGTTATTTTTAGAATGCTTTTAAATATTGGTCCTTTAATATCGGGACACACCTCAAATATATGGAGATACTTGTCTGGTGGTCTAAAAACTATTTATGTTAGCCAATTAATTATTTTGCACCAAAATAAGAGCATTGTTGGTTTTCTTGTTGTCACATGATATTTTAGTAACAACTGATCATGTAATAACTGTAGTAGTACTATGTATACGTGTCTATGTCTATATATAATTGATTTTTTCTCCATAAGCATCAAGTACATGGTAAATGCAAATTCATTTGATCTCATGTACATGTGATTAATTTGAAGTAAGGTAGAATCTATGAAAAGATACAAACGAATACTATCTTTTTAGTCATAGGGGAAAAAAGAATGTTTACCAAATTTATTATATCAATTGTCACATAATTAATTTCATTGTCATCATGAAATTTGGCTTTGAGGAAGTGGAACTTTTAGCTCCTATTAGCGTTGTGGCTTAATTAGGACCCATTCTTAACAATTGGACCACGTACCCCTCATTTACACTCATGCTACATTAATCATGGTACGTTAAAAGAATGATTAAAATAATCAGTCAATCTTATCTTATTGTTAAATTCTCAATTTTATCCTTTACAATTATAGTCATTTTTACTGTTTTAATCGCTATCACTTTTCTATTGTCTTTTCCTACACTTGTTCTTAATCTAAGAGGTGATGGGCACGATGATTTTTATTAATGTTTTCAGGTAGACTTGTAATTGAATAGGGTATTACCATACGAATATCTTAAAATACCCACGTAATAAGATCATATACTCTATCCTACCCAATAGGTACTAAGACCCAAAGAGTCTACTAATTGGATCTATCCTATAATATTAATACACATTGGATCTATCCTATTTTACCCAAGACCCATTGAGTCTACGAAAGTAGCTATGTCAATTCGAATATTTGGATGTGGATATTAGTACATCTGTATCCGTATCCAATTATTAGCCTGATGCAAATATTCGGATTCAATTTTTATTTGAATTCTGAAAATAAATATCCGTATCTGCATCCGTTGGATATCAATCGGATATTCGAATATTCAATATCCGTTTTAAATGCAGATAATCATACTTTTAGCATTTTTATATTTTTGTATTCAATTTATTTGAAAAAAAAAACAAAATATATCAAATAATATTGCAATGTTATTTTATATATGCCGGCGGTGTGCATACTTTTTTTCATTAATATTTTTCTAATAGTCACCCTCTTTGCAATTTCATATTTCCGTAATTTTTTTGTTTGAAAAATAAAATATGTTAAGTAATATTGCACAAAGTAATATTTTATACATGCGACTGCATGAATAATTACTAGTAAATAAATTAAAAAATTGATTATTTATGAGAGATGAAGTATCATAGTGGGCCGCCTATTATTGGGCTATGATTAGCCAGCCAATGAAAATTGATCCGTAATTTGACCAGAGCCGGTGTTTGCCTGTCCCATTCGATAGTCATTTTCACACGATGCCGTCAATGTGTTGATTTGGTAATAGGCTTGGAATCGATCCACATGGCCACATTTTAATTTTGAGTATTAAACTTCAACTTTAAATA
This sequence comes from Handroanthus guayacan, assembly GCA_014898755.1. Taxonomy (NCBI): domain Eukaryota; kingdom Viridiplantae; phylum Streptophyta; class Magnoliopsida; order Lamiales; family Bignoniaceae; genus Handroanthus; species Handroanthus guayacan. Next base: position 56,186 of record JACFYI010003552.1, on the reverse strand, counting down.
CGACCAAATGGTTACATCAAAAAGTAAAAATAATTAATTTATTAAATTTATTATGATGATTGATGAAATATCAATTTATGTATTGTTATTATGGAAAAGGTCAAATATTCACCTGGCAAACTTTAACGTAACACCTTATATTTATAGAGAAAATGATGATGTCAAAATAATATAGGTGGTCTAATTAAAAATTTGTCCTTTAACATATACAAAAGGAAGAACTTATAAATTATTTTAACATTTTCAATTTTTTTCATGTGAGAGAAATTTTAGTGTCATCAAAAGCCTGCCAGTGAATGAGTTCGATTAGATGCACACGACCATATTTTTACATGATATTTTTTTCAAACTCGCAACTAAAAATAGAAGGCAAATCCCATAGGTGTTTATGAAATTTTATGCTTATTATTAAAAAGTGTCTCGACAGGTAAGAAAAGCCTCCACTTTCTCAACTATTGATATGAAAAATCTAATTTAAATAAAGAAATTAAAAATTCCAAGTCTCTAAGTGAACTTCGCATAAAAGTGTAGCCATGTATATTTACATCTCATGGTAATTTATTTTTGATAGTTGATATTGTAAATCATGAACCAATTAATTATTTAATCTTATGAATTAATGATGTAACAATTTACATAAATGATAGATTAAAGAATCCATAATTACAAATTCAAGCATGAGATTTGGAATAAACTAAGCATGTGAAGGCTGACAAATGAAGCAAGAACACAAAATGAAATGAAATTGGTGGACTGACTAAACAAATCTTCCCTTGGAGGGTAAGAAAATAAAATTGGTAAACCACCAGCTGTACCATGTGTATCAACATGCTCATTGCCACCCATACCTTGCAAATACTAAAAGTCTAACCTATCA
>JACFYI010003552.1:43170-53594 GCA_014898755.1 Handroanthus guayacan | reverse complement strand
CGGCGCCGTCGCCTCACCACGGCGCCGGCTGCTCTCTGCCGGTTTCCGCCGCCGTTGTGGGTTTCTCGCTGCTCCTATCTCTGTTGGCTCTGGTGAAGAACTGAATTGGGAATTTATTGATTCTTGTGCATTTTATGTTAATGGAGGGATATTCTTTTTCTTCATTTTGAGAGTCGGGGATGGATATACATAGAGATTCAGGAGTTTATACATTATACTGTGGTTATCATTTGTATTATTAGGATGATTTCTTGTTTATTTATTTTATGATATATATTTATATACGGCGTTTTGTAGGTTAGAGAGGGGAATAAGAGTGCGAGGCGCTCTTGTATCATTATTATTGTTGTTATATATATATTTGCACTTTTTTTTATTTTTTTTCACAACTCCAGAATCATTTTATTATTTGTAATTTTTTCTAGCTTTTTCTAAAATTGAATCAGACATCACAAAATGAGAAAATTACAAGTGCTTCTTTCTAAATTTAAAAAGATACATTAAGGTAAAAAAGAAAAAAAAAATATAAGCTATAGTTTTCCAAGTGCGCATGTCAATTCGTATGTGATAGTCCTTGGAATAACAATACCATTATTTTTCTATAATAATAATAATAATAATAATAATAATAATAATTTCAGAATTACAAATGGATCTAGTAGGTCTATATACCATAAGTGGTTGTTACAATTTCATCGGTCTTGAACTATATAATTGAATCAAGTTTACGTGTCACCCGAAGTGTATATAATATTATAATCAACAATTTACAAGCTCGCTCGAATAAATTCAACACTTTATATAAAATTGTGCGACTATAATTCCTTTGTTAGCTTGTCAACCCGACTATTTTTAATATATATAACATATGTATACATATAAATAATTAAAACACTTTTAAAATTAAAAAGATTTTTTATTTTTGAGTTCCGGTTATCTCTCGAATACGGTAAAATGATTGAGAATCTATGACTCAAATACGTATATGAACCAAAATAACCAAGCCAAGTTCAAAATCCATTTTCCTCCCTTCAAACTTGAACCTAAGCTTGAGAAAAAATCAATATTCAGTTCGAACTCAACTGGCTTGCCCCTGTATGCGTTGCCCTCTTGCTAATTGCTTTGATTTTACAAATTAGCCCTCATAAATTTATGAAATTACCAAATTATCTATTCTGTTATAATTTGACAGTTTTGACCCAGCATATTCTATTAATTAAGATAGTGGTCAGCAAATTTATAATCCTCAAGGTCGTAAAATGTGACTATTCCAAATAAATATCCTCTTTTTTTTTAATTATTTTTCTGAAAAAAGTTAAAATTAATTTTGATTGTAAAAGATAATTTGTTTAAAAAATATTTTAAAAGATACTTTTTAGATAACTTTATGTAATTATTTTTCTAATTTAATCTTTTAATATAAAGAATATTAAAAATAATTAATATTATTTTCTGTATTTTTGAAAATAATCCTAAAATAATTTTCAAAAATAATTTAATTTATATTATGTAAAATACTTTTGATAATAATATTAATAATTACATTAAAAAATAATATAAAATTACTTTTAAAGAAAATATATTTAAGAAGAAAATCTAGTCTTGATTTCTTAAAAAATAATTACAGAAAGTAATTCTAAAGAATTATTTTAGTAAAATAATCTGTTGCATTAAATTCAATAAGTCTCAATTAAACCCCTTGAAGGAATGTGATTTTACAAAAAAAACTCCTCTACAAGATTTCATAATTACAAAGGGCATTAATCTTGAAAATTACAATGCCCAAGCATAAGAATAAAACATAACATTCACTTGAAATAATTATTGATGCCATCATGTTTCTTAAAAAAACCTAACGGATTGACTGATTTGGTGATTTCAAAAATTTATAAAAATTAATTTATAATTTTCAAACTATGAGAGTCGTTATTGATAATTTCTTAATCTTGAATAATAGTGTACCATTTTACCATCGATATTTTCACAACATAAATTTCTATCACTTGGCAGTGTTAAACCAAATATCTCATAATATTTATTATTTTCATAATAAGATAGAGTTAAAAATACACATTAAAATAACTATTAGAACAAATAAGTATAATATACATTTTTTTTTTGTTATTACAGATATAATCATTTCGATAGACGAAACATGCTCAAATGATTATAATCTTTTAGCTATAATTTGACTCATAAATTAAGTTTCAATACTTTCAACAAAACAATTAAGACCGAACTCAAACCAACTAGGCCATAAATACAATATTATTTTTACTCACATAAATGGCTGTTTATAAAGGGGTAAATATACACTCAAAATAAGTGTTCAAAACCTCTTGGGTAAAAAAAAATGAAGTTTAATGCTTCCAACCTTGTTCGTTATTTACTGCACCTTTCAAACTTCATCTCGATCCCCATTTACCAATTATCATATAGATATCCAAGGGACCTTATAATGCTGATAAGATCATGAGAACAAGCCATTGTGGCAGAATTTAACACAACCCAACAAATCATGGCAAGCATTCTTACCCACAAAAAGTTACAGTTTTTTTTTTCACCCAGCTTCATAAACTGGCTACATAGCAATGTTTTTCTCCTCTCGTACCCATCGACAAAAGTTAGATCTGTAAACCACCTCATGTTATTGATATGTACTCCACAGATAACCTGTCGGTAATTATTCGTATAATAGGAGTGGCCAGCCTCGAATCTTGGAATCCAATGCTTGCATTCATAGAGGATTACTATATCTGAAATTGCCAAGGAAAAGCAGCGTGTGTTAGGAAACAAATATGGCAAATGCTAGAATATAATGAACGGGACTACTATGAGAAGAATGAATATTTTGTGTCTAATATCCAGATTGATTTTGGATTTCTATTTAGGTTGCCCTTTTATTCTTCTGACAACTAAAAGGAATTTGACTGCATGAAAAATTCTCACGTTCCACAAAACCCATCAACATTTCAACTTTCATCGCAAGCCTCACTATGAAGCACTAATGCGCACGGGAACAACGTGCAATTACTCCTCCTTTCTGTACAAAGTTACAGTAAGAAATCTCAACAACTTTCTTTTCTTCCGTATCTGTAAGAGTGGATTCTAATTTTAGGGAAACTAAGGTGGTGACATCCCAAAGAGGAGAACAACAACAACTCTCCCACAATGATAAATATTTTTTACGTAGTAATGGTGAAAGGAAATTTTAATCTACAAAAATAACAGAAAATTTTTTTCAAGTGTGCGTTAGCTTTGTTATGACCTTGAACTTTTCTGTCCCCAAACAAACATGTGAGACAATCACTAGATGTGGAAGAATCCTTAAACATCTGTCCTCGTTGTAGAGATACTAGATCATAGTTTTGAGTTTTTAACCAAAATGCTATAGGTGCAAAAAGTTAACCTCACCTTAGACGAAAGCATACTTGTTCCATCTATTGTCAAAATTTCAGCAGAATCACATATGCAGTACCCTACCAAATGCCTGCATAAGAAAAAAGAACAAACTATAATTTAAATGGAAATTGAGTTTAATGGCACAAATTCAGTACGAACTAATAAACCAAACTATTAAGAATCTATTTTTTTAGCATGACCAGGATTTGATTTAGATACTGTGATTGCCAGAATTTTGATTCCGTCATAAACAAACTTAAGGAAATAAAGAAAATTTCTATACAAATGTTTGGTATAATATAATACGACAGAATGGAATTCAAGGTCCAATATGTGTGTGTGTGTCTCACAAATACTAATATATGTGTGCTGTTCATATTCTAATATATATAGATATATATATGAGAGTATGTGTGTGTGTGTGTTTTACAGATTGAATAGAATTCAGATTCTGAACACTTCTATTTGTGTCACAGATATCTAAATAAATATTCAATTATGTGCATAGGGAGGGAAGGAAAGAGAGAAGGAAGCAGGTTTTCTTATTTAGAAAATAAATATTAATTCACCTTTTATTTGTTTCAATATTAGGAAAAGGGGGAAAAAAAGCCCTGGATTCTGATATAGTAAGATCTTCTGTTAACGCCAATAAAAAAATTCAACCATTCGTATTTGAGATAGTAAGATCTACAACTTGGCAAATAGACAACCACAGCAATTAGCTTATCGACTTCCCAAACAGTACTGTAAGAATTGGTACCAAACATCCCTCCTTAATTGTACAGGCTCCGATAGCAACAACATACTTTAGTTTGGGCATTTGCTCATACCATCTCACTAAGCAGGGAGACATTTTCATTGTTACTGTTCCGGTTGTTAAAATTAGACCCGCTTGTCCAGGACTATGGTTAATAAAAATCTTCGCTTACTTGCGGTCCTATAAATATTATTTACATATTACCAAATATAAGTGAGTTGTAGATCAAAAGGCATGAGTGGCATTTTAAGTCAAAGCAATGTTGTTCTTTTGAACTTCTAAGGAAGTGTCCTCTTTTTCAAAGATATGGGTCTTTTTGTCTATTTACTTATCGGAGGCGGTAGTTGCTTATCAAGAAAAACAGGGAGGCTACACTTTGTTTCATTACTTGCTAGTCAACGAAAACACAGGCCATATTTGAAATTAATTTTCCCAAGAAAAATAGAAATAAAAAAACTGAGCTGGAAATAAAATCCTAAATGAAAGCATACTTGATAATCACAATCGTTAAGGAAAAATAAGATTCAGACCTGAAAAAATTCCTGAAATCTTTGAAGCTTTAATCACCTTATCTGCAAATTACTAAGAAAGTCGGAGAGCCTGGAAGTATCATAAGTGGCAGATAGCACATTGATTAATAGAATGTTAATGAAATACTGCAAACCAATGCCTAAAAGAAACAAGTGAGCGGGAAAAAAGAAAGAGAAAAGAAAAAAGAAAACCTAATATTTTTAGCAATCACTGTATTCCCATCTTCGGCCCCAAGATGGCGAAGGACCACTTCCTCAAGACGACCATCACGATACGCATGCTGCAAAAGTGCAATCCATATAAATATTTGCCGTAATTGGGCATTCAGTTCATTCAAAAGGGGGAAAGAAATTAATAATAATAATAATAATAATAATAATAAAAAAAAAAAAAGAAAGAAAAAAAGAAAAAGAACAAGCTCTTGCATATGGGAGAAAAGCAGTGAAGAGGAAAGCATCAGCATTATAGTAATCAAAATTCAAACCAGTTAAGAAATAAGATAGTATTTCTATGTAAAATCACATTACTCTTAAAGTACAAGAAGCATGAGCTTCCTTCTTGTAATCATCAGACTTTTGCGTTTCCATAAAATAATATTTATATCATTTATTCCTCAATTTGCTAAACACACCTAATTGCAACCCACAGTCTGACAAATCAAGGTTTGCTATGTGCAGAGCGCACGTCACTGCTAAGTACTACCTTACAATAATTAAATGCCTAATAGATAATCGCTAGAGATGCAAAATTTTTCGATTAAGAAGACTCTAGCATCGGCGCCACCAGTAAATTTGGAACAGAATCACTTTTTAAACTCCCAATATCACATGTTTAACAAATGCCTAATGATAGATGCAGCTAACATATCCATAAAGACTTCGTACTCAAATCACAAGGATAGCACTGAATACCATTGATATTGGACTATTGTTAGCCAAAACATACAGAGTCAGGACTCTAGCATCACTGTCCTAATCTTATTGTCATAAAAGACAAAAGGGCTCAAGCAACAAACTCTACCAAATATCAACAATCTAGATCACAACTACCCAACTTGACAAATTACAACAGCTCAATGAATGATCATTAACTGTGCCACTCTCATCAGCAAGAAACAAAAGTGACAATGTCAGGACCTCCGCTATTCTACTGTCTAAATCTTCATCAATAACATTAGCCAACTCCTCATCTACAAGGGATCCGAAGTTTGGCCCATGTTCCACTATATCACAAATTGGCATAATTAAAAAGCAGAACTAAAAGCCCTCAACAAAGATGTAGAAAATGCAATTGTAAAACTACATCTGCTCTAGACAATATTAGAATTAGATAGCCAAGACATATAAGAAAATAGTAAGAGTTAATGCTCAGATAAATTATGAAGACTTAAAATCTTGTACAGCAATCACATGCTATTGGTGAAGGTAGTTGGAGCAATCCATTTATATAGACTTTTTTCAAGTTAAAACAGTAAATGTCCTAAATTTAAACTGACAAAAATTAAAATAAAGTGATGCAACATAAAAAATCAACCAATCGGAGAAATAGTAATGTTTAAATAAAATAGATATACCTTGTAAAAACAACTGGTACCAAATGGACAGGTCCCACTCCCAAAGTCAAAATGCTTGCAATCAATAGACCTTAAAGAGAATAACTAGCCAATAAGGGCACGGGGTTGGAGAGAGGAAGAGAGGGTGGGGGAATGGAAAGAGTGGGAGGCTCAGTTGTACCTGAGTTTTGCCTTGTAGGTCTCAATAATATCCTGCTTTTCCTCTTTTGAGGAATACCAAATGACACTAGGAATCACAAAGTATGAAAGTTTTCGACATATCGGGCAAGCTCTCAGTGCAGTATTAACATCCAAGCCAGATGCTGGAGAACTACTACGCCAATTCCTGATACATGATATGCAAAATGGATGATCACACTCTGACAGAATTCCAAATTTCCTTTCTGCTAATGTGGGCTTTGAGAGAACACGCTCAAGACAGACACTACACTCTATTTCTTGACTGTGTCTTAGCGCATCTAAATGCTTTTGCCTTTTCTCACATGTTTTCATGTGTTCTTCTCTTTCTTGAGGTCTGAAAGGATGCAAACACTGTTTCCCACAGATTGGACATAGATCTCCATGAATGTGAGGGCATTTTTCCCCACGTGGACAATGACCAGCAGCAGCAAAAGAACAAATTGACAGATCGGCTGGATCACCATTACCAAAATAAACAACATTATAATCACCATCTAGTGCATCACCATGCCCAGGCTTTTCCTCCCACGCAGCTCTGGAGGGAGGATAAAAAGGTTGACTAGAAGCTGCCTGTTGAGCACTGGCATCTGAGGCAATACCTCCACTGTGCACTGCACTTCCAGAAAGACGTTCAACCGGAAAAGAAACATGTTCTGATGAAGAAGGAGCTGATGATTGTGACTGAGAAACTTTCACATGTTCGTATCTGCATCGACTACCATAAGCACAAACTCCCTTTTGATAGAAGGTACATATCTGCAATAATATAGCGAAACATAATTAACAAAAGTACCAATAAAAAACTGTAGGCAGTCCAAGCAGGTTGACAGAAAGTTACATTATTTGGTGGGGCTTTCCAATCATGTGAGAACTCACAATGCTCCCCTTTAAGACATGCCCCATGAGCAAAGAATTTGCAAAGAACCCTGAACACATCAAAAATCAATAAACGTATCATTTTACACAGCATTCTACCGCATAATAATGCAAAAACATTAACCTATAGACTGAAACCGAAGGATATTAGCTACGTGTGGTCAACAAGGAATCTCTTTGGTCAGATTTAGATTTTCCCATAAACACGTGCATTTTTCCATCTAGTTTGAGAATAGAGATTAATTCTGCAATTTTAGTTGTTTCAGCATGTCAAGGTTGAGGAAAACATAGAACTTTGTTTATATTTGAGGTAGCTTCAGATAATGAATAGCAAAAAACTCTAAAATATGTTTGGTGCAGCAAACATTGTTGGGCATTGTCTTCGTTTTGGAAACATTTTTGTCAATGTCTGAAGTTTTCTTCGGCTTGGCCTAAAACCACAACACCAAAACATAAAAGGGCCTGAAACTAGAGACTTGGACTTATAATGCTTTAGTTGTTCTGAATATTTCCGGCATTATTCACATGTCCTCCCCTCCAAGTATAAGTTCAGTAATTCATGACATCGAATAACCCATAAGATTCCACTCCTATCTCTTCACCATCAACATTCATACCCTTCTCTGATGAAATACGTGACAGTTTTGGAAACATCAGCAAGTTTTCACATGATGTGATTGGTTTGAAAGTCTATGACATAGTCCAGATAAAAAACTATAAAATCAACAAGTAAATATTATTGGCACTCCAAAATTTAGAAGCATCAATCTTACGAGAAATTCCAGACATCCATTATCCCATGACCTCTACCAAGTCCTGTATGACAACTTACTACTTCCAGATACTCGTGCACTGACAGGCATGTATAGAAACAGAAAAATGCAGACATGAAATGGGAAATAACTTAACAGAGTCTTGAAAAAATTTTGATAGAAAAAATATATTTGAGAAACAATAAGTACAATTCAAATATTTCAAATTTGTTAAAACAACCTACTTCAGAGCCACAGGTAAATCATGCTATTTGCAGAAACGTTTTAATAAACCAAAGAACGACTGTCTAAAATGAAGAGCAAGGGAATTCAGAGAACAGGACTTTCTTTTTTCTTTTTTTCCTCTCACTCTCACACACACACAAACCTGACTACCTGAGCAATTACACAATTTTTTCTCCTTTCTCTAAAAATTCATCTTTCCCCTCCTACGCTGCCCCCAATTAAATGAGATACGAAGAACAAAATCGGAGACTTGACCGAATATATTGATTTCCTAAAACATAAGAATCCCGTATGATTTCCAAATGATCAGCACAAACAAATTCATCATATGAGCTCCTAACACCAAGTCTAGACAACGTACAGATTACGTGAAATCAAATGAATTAGAAAAATATCAAGAAATGAGAACTAAATCCGACTTGGCGTACCGTTTAGACATGGCGCCGCTGCGAATCCCTAAGAAAAACCACGAAAGGTTTGATTATAATGAAGGAGAGCCTTCACCAAATCAAAGAAAAATGCAAAATTGGGAGCGTATTTAGGGATTTTGGAGGCTGGGACGCCAGGTGAAATGACCCTGACGAGGGTCCTCCAAATTTGAAGGATGACCCCTTATTTAGGTCGAACAGAAAAATAAACAGAACAGCGCTTTTCCTTTATGTAACAAAATGCCACGTATGTCCTTTTCTTTTTTATTACACAAGTTTTTGAAGTTATAAATTTTTATCACCTATACATATATATACTACTTTATTATTTATAAATTTTATAATTAATTTGATATTATTATTTTCTTTATCATTTTTAAAAAAATTATTAGCATGTTTATCCAGTACCTTTCAGTTTGAAACGACAATTTACCCACATAGGTCGACCTAATTTTAAAATGAAAATAGTATGAAATTAAAATGCATTTATTTTTGTCTAAAAAAATGCATTTATTTTGATTACGTGACTCCATTAAATTGTGCTATGAAGGTGATGCGCACATTACCATTATTTCATAAATATTTTCAATAGGATATCTAGATTTATATTAAATTAATACATCCACACTTATATTTCATCATCCAAAGTTTTTAGTTAAGAATGAACTTGATTTTTTTTTTCTTCATTTTTTAATACTTTGAATATTGGAGGATTTTAGATGGTGTTTACAACTAATTTTGAGAAATATTTATTTAATTATAAATTGCTAAAAAGTACTTTTTAGTGTTTTACATATTTTGTTTACACTATAAGTTTTCATAAATTAGTCAACAATAATCTAATGCTTCTGGGGTTCTATAAAAGATTTCATAATAAAAAATTGTATGACAAAATGGGGAAATAAAAACAAAGCTGAAATTCCAGATATTTTTGGTTGATATGAATTATTTGTTGATTGCTCTAAAAGTCAACTACTTTTCTATTATAATTGCTTGTTTTAACTTTTGACAAAAAGAAATAATTATGTGCTTGCATAGTAATTAATATGTTAAAAACACAACATTAATTGGACAATTCTAACAATATAATCACTTGATTTATGGTTCCGTGACTCCTTTCATTCATTCCATTCAAATATCCATTTTCAATAAATTAATTACATTTTTTTAAAAAAAAAAAATTGAGAGATAAGGAAGAAGTGTTCCGGTAAAATTCAAACTTACGTCAACAACTTGATCAACCAAGTCCCTAATCACAGTAACTTAATTACATCAACATCGTATCATATACACTCATGGACAAAAATTATAAAAACGATCAAGTAACTAATATTAAAAATTATAAAAACAACTAATTAATCAATACATAATTATTACAAAAACAAATAAAGTGAAATTCGAACAAAATGCACCACAAAAATTCGAAAAAATGACATGGCACCACGCCAAACCATGATTGGTGAGTATTAACTCCCACTGGATAAGGAAAAAAATTGGGAAAATCAAATATTCATACGAAACAACCACATCCACCAATCAAGATACCCACAAAACTAACTCCCCATGGCCACAATCTTATCTCCTTCCGCCGTGCTCTCTTCCTCCTCCTCCACCACCACCACCACCAGTGGCGGATTTACATGTGGCGAAGTGGGGTCAACTGACCCCACTTAGCCCCA
>JACFYI010003552.1:29823-43070 GCA_014898755.1 Handroanthus guayacan | reverse complement strand
TTTAAAACATCTTATAAGCTCGTACATCTTATAAGATGTTTTTGGAGCTTATAAAATATTGAATCTTATTTTAAACATAAGTTGTTAAAGTGTTTGGATAAAATAAAATCTTTTAGCTTATAAGATGTTAGTAATGGCAATGCTGTAATTAAAATGATTAAAAATAAATGTGGATGTTAAGATCTTAAAAATAAGTTAGGAGCTCCTTACTTTTCTAAAAAGAGCTTATAAGCTCCTAACATCTTATTTTGAGAGCTAATAAGATCTTTTTTAAAAAAATTTACCAAACACATTTTAACACCTTTTAAGCTCTTAAACATCTTATAAGATGTTTTTAAGAGCTTATAAGCTCACCCAAACACCCTCTAAATGCACACAGTGATTTGAAGCTGAAATTATCTTCAAGTTAAAAATAGTTTCAAGTTGCCATGCTTCTCGAACCTAAGTCTATAATCATGCACGTAATAAAATTGGAGGTCCACTAAAAACCTTCAAAATAAGCAAATCAATTGAATGACCGAAAAGGGTAAATATAAAAAGGCAATGCATGTACAAACACAGATAGTTCTATCAAGCTTATCTTTCCCATGCAAGGAACGATATCCCTTATACGAGTGGATAAATAGATTTGAATCTTGATTAGAGCCCAAAATTCAGTACATGGACCCCATAAATCAAATTGGTGACCCACGGTTTTATTTGCTTATACGACATCAACATATATCCATAAAATAAAATAAGAGATAAAACACTATAACCCAGCCTAGAAAGCATGAAATTTAGAACATCCAGAACTTGAGTAGGGATAACTAACTCCAACCAAAATATCCACGCAACACAAAATGTTCATGCAGGCAAAGCAAGATGCAATACCCATTAGAACTTTTCCATATTGAGAGATCTAATGAGAACATAGTTTTACATTTATATGCCACAATCAATTTCTCGTCCATAGACAACCAGGAAGTAAATGCTCTTTATAACCTACAAAAAAACTAGCGATGTATTTGATACTATAAAAAGATGACAGATCAATAAAATGTGAAGCCATCATCATACGACACATGCCATCCTCGTCTGCAAGGCGGGGCATTCTCATCATACTCAGCACAACAGCTCCATCTCTTCTTCCAGTTCAATCTGCCTGTATTTGGCCTGTTGTCTTTCTCGTTCCATTTGTACACAATTACTCCTGATCGATCACTCCACTCTCCATCGATTCCTTGGTGCGGAGGGGCAAATGCAAATAATCCCTTTTCACCTGCATATTTAAATTCCACTTAAGTATGTGAAATGCGGGTGGTGAAATCTTTTATCTTTGTAAACTCAAGTTCTTCAAATTCATGTCGTATGGCAAGAATAGATGCGTGTCATTATATGGTACAAGCAGTATTCATGACTTGACAAAGGACAAGCTTGACAATCAGTTCTTGAAGTTTCAAACAACATGTGGAAACACAATAACGAAAAGAGCTTCAGTTTCTTACACTGCTCATTCATCTCTTGCAAGTTGCACCTTGGTACTTAAGTTAGCTCTAGTTCTCCTTCAAGATAAGAGGTGAAAGACAATGTTTTAACAAAGTGAGAACAACTCCGAAGCACAGAGTGAAACACAATGTTCAAAGAAGTACAAAAGTTGATCATCCACATAGGTTCAGAACAAGTGTCTGTCCCTTATAATTCTGCTCTACATGCGTCCTTGCTATCTCGTCTGATGCTGTATCGCTCATTAATCATCAGTTATCAGTAACCATACAAACAGTATCTAACGATAGACACAAACAGTTCTATAAACTACTTCGATTCTAACTCTTCTTTTAAGGTTGAAATGAAATAGTGGCATTATACTTGGTCTCTGGCACTTCTCTTCATATATTTCGCTAATCTCCGTCATTGCGTTCCATGCACATTCCTTACATTCTAATCTTTTAGAGTACCTCGTTAAAGTGATTTGTGCTTGACATTTTACGTTTTGGGCGCTAAAGAAACACACACACACACACACACACACACAAAAGGAAAAAATTATAACATATGGCACAAATGCAGCACAAACAAATCCTCAGTTGCACCAAGCATAGTGTTACTCCTACAACGCGAAGATTCGACTAGCAATAGCTTTCATTTGAGAGAGAATACCGGTTTATAATTTTGTTTAATTTCACAATATGCTCTATAAAATTCACTTATGTCCTAATGATAGATATATTTGATAAAATACGAGTTTGTCAGCTATTAATCTATACTATATATAAAGTGTGAGCTGTTAAGTAGTAATTTTGGCAGTGTGCTTTCATATATTATGCCTAAAATACCCGTAATATTAACTCATCCTAATAACTGTTCATAATCCAATAAAAAGGTCATAACCCATTGATTTATCTATTAAATTAAATATATTGATATATCATATCCTTATTAGTAAATACACAAAAATAAAGTCTGCATTATAATTTAATATATATACAATATATTGATTATTTTATACAACCACATCGAACTGGAGGGGAATTATAAAACACCAATCTAAACATATACAGCGGACTGCAATTTAAAACTATGTTCAATCCAAACATATTAGTAAGAGCAAGAATATTCCTGACATTCCCATACGACTGAATCAACTTTATTACTAACCCCATCGTAAATTAAGCAAAAAGGGGTAAAATTCAGGAAAAAAGAAGCCATTATATATATTCTCAGGAATCTTGCAGTCGTCTAAATCTCCATTAAAAAGGGCTACAAGAGATATAAAGTTCTAAAAATTTATAAACAACCGAAAAGTAAAGGCCAGATAAAGCTTTAACCACACAATAAACTACAACACTCAAAACAAAAGAAATATAAACAAAAAAGAAGTGTATATAGATGTATGTATACACATACAAGTGGTGTGGCCATGGAAAGAGCAAGCAGTAGGAGAGTTGTCCCTATCTTCATAAAGCGTGTTACACCTCAAGCACCTCTTCTGGGCATTCAAAATCAGCAACCTTTTGGGTGAACTGTGATTGATTCTTGAAATTGCACGATGAATATTTCGTGGGCTGGTTTGGAATAGAATGGAAGGATGATGATGATGATAAACCAAATTCATTTCCAATGCTACCAGAAAAATTCTACTGTTTTGAAGAAATGATATGTTAAAAGCCTTGTATTCTTGAAAAGAAATCGCATTTGCCATAGCACGCGATCCCAAAGGCACCTGGTAAAAGTTAAAAGAAAACGGTGGTCTACTTTTGAAGCCAAAGACAACAATGAGGGTCCCCTTAATTACTAGAATCTTCCTTTCTTACCTCATTTCCTTCTGGATCCCACTTTGAACTTTTTCGAGTTACTTCATTTCAAATTTTGTTTAAAAATTATTACAACAAATTTACATATGAAGGGTTAAAAAGTAAAAATCATGAACTCAATATTAAATTTTAATCCCATCCCATTTCATTTCATTGTACAAAAAGAAAAGAAGTTTCTGTATATATATTTTTATTTATATACATACGAGTATTTCTTATTGATGCAAATGCTTGTAAAAAAATGTGTTATTAATTATTTGACCAATACAAGATTCTTGCGGCATCAAGTGCTTTTTCTCACATTAAGTAGAATTTTTGAATGTTTTGTTTTAGGAATTTCAAATCTTGTTTTTGTTGCACTAAAATAAGATATGCTTAATTTAAGTTAAATACATTATATTGAATAGCTCATTCCTGCAGTGAATCTAAGCGAAGATTTACTTTATCAAAATTAAATTCAAGAAATGTTAAATCCCTTGAAATGTTAAATCCCTTGAATTAAGAAACCAAATCAGTGGCGGAGCCTAGGTGGGGCAGTTGCCACCACTGAATTTTTTAAAAGGAATCTTAGATATGCGATATTTTCATACAGCCTCCACTAAATTAAAAAATTTGCCCTAATGCTCTACAATCTATCATTAGGGGAAAAAAATTAAGTGCCCTAAAAATTGAAAAGTCCAAATCCTTTCCAAGCCCAATTCACCTCTACATTTCCATTTCCCAAATTCCAAATAATTTATATAATACTCCTACTTTTTTTTTTTTTTACCTCTTTACTCTCTTCCTTTTTTCCATTCTTAAATATCAATACAATAATTTATGTTTATTTTAATTTCTAAAGAGATTCAAGAGTGGCTCAAGATTTTTTCTTTCTCCTCTAAGAATTAGAATATGTTAGTCTCTAATTCATTTCTTTCAAGTACAATATTGATAATAAAATTTTGATTTGTTTCAATAACTTTGTATTGTTAACAATGAACTCTAAAATTTTGGCATAGCCAACACAAAATTGAAACTTTCTCTTATTGCTTATTTATTTTATTTTTTCTTATCTAGGGTTTAGTGTAGGATATTTATTCCTTAGGAAAGAATTATTTTTCAAGGAAATTTTTTAATAGAAAGGAATTTTGTGAAAAACTAACAAGTAAATATTTTTATTCTTTAGTAACCCAGACAATGGATAAATTTTTCTTGACTCATGTCACGTCTTCAATTTTTTCGCTCATATTATTTAATTTTTTCATTATTTTTATTTTTATTTTTATTTTTATTAGTTTTTGCAAAAATGGATAAGTTTCTGAAAGAAAGACAATGGTTGGAGAATTATCATCAAGCCAACAAACATCAAATAATCAAGATACTATTCAATCAAGATTTCAAAATATGTCAACACAGCGTGGATAATTATAATTATAAAGTATGTATTTCATTTGGACATATACAAGATTTTATATATTATTTTATATTTAATTTTTATTTATATTTTTGCTTCCACTGATAAAAATTTTTGACTACGCCAATGAACCAAATCCAATTCCCAAAAGTCTAGGGATCGATTTTCTTCACACAGTCCACCTAACTATACCGATAATCTACACTAGTAATTCCATTGCCTTTCTTGCAGTAGTATTTTTTACAATAAAAGTCTATTACAACGGACGGCAGCAATACAAAAACAACAATTTGACATTGATTTATCAATTATCCACGCTGTCTCTGCAGTCTACTTACTGTAGTCCCCACCCCGCGGCTGACGCTTTGCATTCCTTCTCCCCAACACACTCTGTGTCTCATTCTTACACACTCTTTCCCCTTTCGAGCCTCCTCGGCTCCCACACTTAAACTTTGAATTTATGTGGAAATATTCTAATAGCTAAGCAAGATCGTCCCCTTAGTGCTCTATGCATTGCTGGAAGTGACCCCATTTGTCTGTTCCTTCATGTGAGTGTCTCTCTCTCTCTCTCTCTCTGTTTCTTCTTCTTTTTTTCTTTTTTGGTTCCTCAGCTCAGACCCCTGCTAATTTTTGTTACTTTAATGTAGTTTAGTAAAGGTTACTTCTTTTTTGATGTTGTGTTGTTTTTTGAATTGGTTTGTGCTTGGCTTGTGTGATTTTCAACTCGTGGAGAAACCCATGTGAAATAATTGCATAAAGATTGAGTTTTGGCCTTTTTGGCCGGTTAACAAAAAATCCCTTAAGCTGGAATGAGTTCTGGAACCTGTAACTGAGTTCATGTGATTGTACGAGGTTGTTTTTCTCTTAGACTCTGTGCTTTATTGACCACTCGTAAGTCAATTAACTTGTTTTTGTCCCCTGAACATTCTCCTTCACTTTTCTGCTCTTGTTGTTCTGCTTTTGGGCGTTCAGTTTGATCTTGGATTGGGTTATGACCTTATGGGATCTGCATTTAGTTGATTAAGTCTTAACTTAAAATGAGTTTTACATAGATTAAGTACTTTGAACATCTTTTACACCATGTTTGGTGCAAGGATTTTGGTTAGGAAAAGAAAATCTTATAGTAGGGAAAATATTTTTGTTTGTTTGATTGGTCAGAAAATATTAAGGAAAGGAAAACTTGAGGGAAAATGTAGTTTAGCTGGGGAAAAGCCATTTTGCTCACCATTTTGTGAGGAAAATGAAGGAAAAACTTATTTAGGTTCTCCTTCTTCTCCAATGCACTATGAATTTTCTTCTCATTGTTTCTTTCCTCAGTGTTTTCTTTAAATAACCAAATAAACTTGAAATTTCATATTTCTTTTCTTTTCTTTTCCTTTCCTTTTCCATAACATTTTCTTTTCCTCACCAAAATCCTTGTACCAGACATAGTGTTAGGATTTTTTCCATTTCCTAGGTATTTCGTTAATACGGTCTAGTTTGGTTTGCTCTTGCATATCTTCCCAGTATATAACTTGTAGCCGTGCCTCACAATAAACTATGAATAAACTTCGCAAGCTATTGATGCAGGTTTTGTTAGGCTTTTGCTTGTTGACAATCTTCAGAGGCCATCTATGTACAATATTCAAAGCTAAGGATCTACTTCAAAGATTTTTTTACATAAATTTTCTTCTGAGATAATAGTTCCTTGGTAATCCTGTGGCAATTGCAATTTCATCAAAGTGTTCAGTTAAAGGGAGAAGTGCAGCCTTGGTTGAAGATTGAAGCTAAATCCTTTTCTTGTGGCCAATGATGCTCAAAATATGGCTTCACGCTATCCTACTATTTTACGGACTTTTCTTCAATGCAGATGGTAAATCCCACAAAACCTCAGTATGATTTAATATATTAAATTTGCAAACATTAGAGTTCTTATGTTGGGGACATAATTTTTCTTCTTCTTCTTTTTTTTTTTTTTGGTTTTTTTATCTTTTTCCTCTCCTTTTTTTCTTCCCCGAAGCTTTTTGGTAGGAATGAACTTCAAATGGATCATAATTTGCCCTACCTTGCACCATTTTATTCTTAGTTTCTTGTGCATGACTATCCTCACATAGGTGTACTAATATGATAATAACAACACTATGCTGCTGGCTGTTCTACTAAGTGAGTTCTAATTTTTGCCATGCATTCATTTGGCGCACAGCAACCTAAAATAATCCAATGAAAGAGTTAACTAGCCTTGTAATTGGATATTGACAAGCTTCTTTTGTTACCAAGGACTTATTTAGAAAAGTAACGTATTAAAATTTTCTTGTAGAAGTTCTAAATTATTCCATTCTTGATTATATGTAGGTGCATTTGTTGGGATAAATATCGGAACTGATGTTTCAAACCTGCCTTCACCTACTGATGTAGTTGCGATTCTTCGAGCTCGGCAAATAACTCATGTGCGTCTTTTTGATGCTGATCCCCACATGCTGAATGCTCTGTCAAACACCGGCATTGAGGTCATGGTTAGTGTTACTAATGAGGAAGTCCTCGGTATTGGAGAAATACCATCAAGGGCAGCTGCCTGGATTAACAAAAACGTCGCAGCTTTTGTTCCCTCGACTAATATCACATCAATTGCCGTGGGCAGTGAAGTTCTTACGTCAATACCGCATGCGGCACCCATCCTAGCTTCCGCTATGGGTAACCTCTATAAAGCCCTCGTTGCTTCAAATCTTAACTATCAAGTTAAGGTTTCGACCCCTCATTCAATGGACATAATTTCTCGGCCGTTTCCTCCTTCTACTGCCACCTTTAACTCGTCGTGGAACTCCACTATTATCCAAATCCTTCAGTTCTTGAGAAACACAAAATCCTTTTACATGTTAAACGCTTATCCTTACTACGAATATGTTAAGAGCAACGGCATATTTCCTCTCGAGTATGCTCTTTTCAGACCACTTCCCTTGGTCAAGCAAATTGTCGACCCAAACACCCTGTTCCATTACAGCAGTATGTTTGATGCTCTAGTCGATGCTGCTTATAACTCTATATCTGCTCTCAACTTTTCTGGAATCCCTGTTGTCGTTACAGAAACTGGTTGGCCATGGTTTGGGGGTGCCAACGAACCCGATGCTGCTGTCGAAAATGCTGAAACTTATAATAACAATTTGATACGGCGTGTATCTAATGATTCTGGTCCTCCTAGTCAGCCGACCATTCCGATCAATACGTACATTTATGAATTATTCAATGAAGACAAGAGGCCGGGGCCTGTTTCTGAGAGGAACTGGGGTGTCGTTTTCCCCAACGGCACATCTGTTTATGACCTAAATTTGAGTAACTCAGGTAGTCTCGGTGCAAATTCTTCGACAGTTTTCTGTGTCGCAAGACCAGGTGCAGACGACAGTTCACTTAGAGATGGACTTAACTGGGCTTGTGGGCCTGGCCATGCTAACTGTGCAGCCATTCAACAAGGGCAGCCGTGTTATAACCCGAACACATTACAGAATCATGCCTCTTATGCTTATAATGATTACTATCAGAGAATGCACAGCTCTGGTGGGACCTGTGATTTTGGCGGCACGGCTACTTTAACCTCTGATGATCCTAGTAAGTTTTTGACATCGTTCGTCACTTTCAGCTAACATTAAACTGTAGGGGTCTATTTTGATCATGCTTAGAAGGTGTTTGGCTAAACTTCTTTGAAACATTTTATAACCCCCTACTTCTTGTTTTTGGAGGTTATAAGATGTACAATCCTACTTTAGAAATAAGCTTGGAACTTCTTACTTCTTCTATATGAGCTTATAAGACTCTAGCATCTTATTTGGAGTTTATAAAAGTTATCTCCACACAGTGTGGCCTAATTACAGAAATATCCTATTGGCTGAAACATTACAACTCAGTTGATCTTACAACTTAGGATGTTTATAATTTCTCAAAACACAGGAAGTGTCCTTGTAATAAAGTCAAACCTGAGGGGATGTTGAGGTAATTCTCCCTAAACAGAATGCCGGATACTCCTTCAACTCCTTAAGCATTAGTAAATTTTTTATTTTCTTTTTACGAAAATGCTTTAGCAGTGAATAGAGCTGTGATGATGCGCTTTCTTCCTATGTATATATCTGATTAATGGACTCCTATCCAGTCAGCACGGTCTTGAACAATTATGTTTACAAACTACGTACTTCTGATCATTGGGAGCTGAACTATACTACTCAGAGAATGTTCTTAAAATTGTATTCTGATGTCACATTCGATAATAATCTGCTACATAGTTTTTAATTATCCCTCGTCCCTGTGTTGGTTGCAGGTTATGGATCATGTAGATTTACGGGAAGGTGAGACACACGACATTTTGTCAACATAATTTTTACCCTCTCGTTTTGTGCATTAGATATAACTGATCTCTCGTATATTGCTTTATATTTTCCATGCAGTTTGAATTCCAGCAGAGGGGGACAGCTTCCACCGGCCCCTGGACCAGTCGCGCCGCTCTCAGGGAGCTCAAGGAATTTAGTATTTCATTGTGGCACAGTAGTTACAGTAACTGCTACTCTTTTTCTGCTTGAAATGAACTTTAGATTTTCTTTGTAGCATGATTATAGACTGGAATTGTGATTTTTTAGGCTCTGTTGCACTTATTTTTTGAAGCCATTTTCGTAGTTTGAACTGTATTTTTGGAGAAATCGTGTTTGTGTTTGTCTGTTTTGTGGTGCAGTTTTGAATATTTGTATGTGTAGAGTGGGAATTATTTCCCTACAATAATCTGATTCGTTTGCCTACGATCGGACACCGTGAGAATGCAAAACGCGTTTTCCAATTTTGTAGTCTTGGAAACGAGGAATGTGGAAATGTAGCCCTTCATTTTGTGCTCTACTGGTCCACAGATTATGCGTTGGACGAACAGTAGACTATAATCAACATGAATTGGGATTAAGTTGTGTTTAGTCGAATCCAACTCAACGTAATTATTTGTCATGTTATTGATTATAAGATTTTAAATCTTATTCTAAGAATAAATTATTAAAATATTTGGATAAAATAAGATATTGAAGTTAATAATAATAATAATAATAATTTTATAATTGCGATGATTAAAATTAAGGAAACATGTTAAAATTTTAAAAATAAGATAGAATTTCTTACTATTTCTTGAAAAAGCTTGTGAGATTATAATATTTTATATTCTGAGTTTATAAACCTTTTTTTTTAACAAAAAAAATCTAAATATTTGTTGACATCTCATGAACTCACTTAAAACACTCTTTTTAAGGATGCTTTGTGGGGGAAAATAAAGACTTTTTTTTCTTTTTTTTTCTTTTTTTTTTGGTTAAATGTGCGGTATATAAATTAAGAGTAATTGAAAAGGCATTGAATTATGCTTAAAGGAAACATCGCGAAAGTTTAGGTTGACGGACGCAAGTTACATAGAGTCGGCAAGAATTGGACCACAAGGCCCATACCTAAAAATTTGGGTTGGACAATCCAAACCATATAAATGACTTACAAAGTGGTTCATGAACTAGTTAAGTGAATTTTCAGAAGACATCATTTTATAAGAAGTTTCTAAGTCATTTGAGGAATAATACTTTTAGTCAAAATTCATTATCAAGTGAATTTAATATTTATTCTAATAAACATTATACAAGATCAACCTAATTACTTCTTTAAACCCAATTATTTATTCTAATAAAACATTTGGAACAAAGTATCTGGATATTTCTAAAGCAGATGGGCTTTGAGCTCAGGAATGACTCCTGGGGTGTCCAAGACGATAAGTTCGCAACAGAACCTATTCAATTGATAACCGATGTCAAGAAATGAAGAGACGTCAATAGAAGATATGTCACTGGAATAAAATGTTTCAATAAGTGAGGAGTTATAAAAGAATATAAAGTACATGAATGTAACATCTCAATAAATGAGGCGCAATTATTCCAGGAGAATAAATTACATAAGAATTGTAATAGTTTTTCAATCGTTACTTAAATTATAAAGTCTATAAATAAGAAGATATTAGATAATATTTAATATATGACATTACGTTACAACACATTAGATGAATAAAGTGTTCTCTTCAAATATTCTTCTTTTGTTTTTTTTTTTTCCTTTTAAATTCATAACGAAGTTACAACATATCGAAATAGGTTTTAAAATTTCATCATATTTTTAATTTCATGATTAATGTGCCTATATTTCAAATTTTCATGTTGAGTTATTATACACTTATGTCGGCATTTGATCATTTTATAATGACCTTACCATGCTTAATTTTGTCATTATTAATGTGCCTGTGGTGTTTCCTTTCATTTTCATGGTGATTGATTTTTCGTAACAGACAAAATATTTATAATTGTACACAAGGGGTCATGATCTTTCTTTGACAATTGAAGATCGTAAATTTAGGGCATTTCACTTTATAATCCTACAAAACTTTTTATGCTCCTATGAATTAATTTCTAATATTCTCGTGGCATACATGAATAACAGTTAGAATATCTTGTGTGCTTTAATATCTTCTATTTTAAACTTACAATGAAGTGGGAATTAGAATATCTTTGTGTTCAAACTTCAAAGTCCATTCAAAGGCCACAATTGTCACATTTTCCAAACCTAGTATTCATCTCTTTATGGTTGAGTAGTAACTACTCTTGCAATGGAGTTTGGAGGCCTTCTAAAGTCTAATCACGAGTTAGCATGTTCTTGTCCGAATACAAGCTGTACTGTTCTTACACAATTAAGTTATACATTAGATGACATACGCAGTTATATATAGGTAATTCTGCAAATATATCAAGCCACCTTATGCTCTTCATTTTAGACAATTCTTTCGTGAAGAAGAGCACGATTGTTTTCAATTTTTTTGGATGAATAAAAAACGTCCAGATCATTTTGAGGGATTTCAATATTTCACTTTTATGCTGTTAGATAAATGTGTCTGATGATACTGGGATACTAACTTAAATATTGAAGGATTTTCATTTGGGTCGTACCAATGACTCCTAATGATCTTTCTCTAATTTCAGGGTTAGAGCCTATTTGAGACGTATTTAGGATCTTTCTCTAATCTATACCTAACATAGGGGTATTTTTCGAAATGGCATTTTAGTCATTTCTCGTCAAAACACTACACGTGTTTCTTTTTTTATTTCTTCAAAATAAAATCTATATTGGCAAATAAAAACAAGTAGTACTGTCCTAATTTCTCCGAAATTTATCCTTGCACATATAATATCATATGGCATAAAAGCTCAAATAATTTATATATTTCCTTCCCAGGTATCTCACCATTAAGGAAACCACACACATGGGCACCTATATAAAGTAAGAAAAATTGGCTTTTTTGGTACGAAATGAGGTTATTATTGGATTCCCCTTATCATGACCTACCATGTTGGATGTATAAGTTTGGAATAGCTTGTTTTTTAAGTGGTTTTCTTCATTGGGCTCTAATTTAATTCCTCCAAGAGCTACAGTCATAACCGTGTAATCTCTATCAGGTAATGTCCATTTCTTGCAGGATTTGCGGGATTTATCTTTTCTGGGCCAGCTCAACGTGTCTCATGACAAAACAAAGTAGAACTAATTGCAAATTGACTTTACTTTCAGCCCTTAATTAGTTCTACGGAGTGTTTGGTCATATTCATGGAAAAAGAAGGCTTTGGATACCTCTTTACCAATTTTAATGTGGCCTCACATAGAAAAGTCATGGGATATTTGATTTAATTTGAACGTATATTTATTTTTCTTACATATTCATTGAGGGATATTTTCAAGATAAAGCTCATATCAATACGTGTTGTGAAACATGAATTGAAATAGAAAATCAAAAAATGCAATGCGTGCTAATCGGGCCTCTATATCTAGAGACACGAATATGATCATTATTGTTATCACAGTATATATGTGGGACCTGTATGCTCTCCCGTTCCTATTAATGGGGTTACAATAGTACTTTAATCTCATCCTACATTAAGAAGTTGAAGTATATATGATGGTTGAATAATATTGGTTCATATCCCTCACCCATTCTTTTGAGGCGTTTTTCCAAATAAAAAATCTTATGAATATGTATCGACTCACTAATACTTTCAGCGAAATAATATTTCGATATTAATAAACTTCTATATTCGTATGTGAATCTCATAATTGCCATCACTCTTGTTCCCTTAAATTCCATGGAAACACCAAACCTCAAAGCCGCTAATTATGAAACGATATGCATCTATTTATTTGTACATTACTAGCATTAACGTGCTTAATAACAATGATTTTGTACTCTTTCCATCTCACTTAACTAGCGCTATATTACTACCTAATCTCATCTCACATGGAGAATCAAGAAACATGAATCTTGATCATACATTTAACATGGCATTTATTTATACTTGAATATGAAACTAGTTATCTTTTATTCCATCAAATACCAATAGTATTACAATGATACTTATAAACAGTTCAAGAAAATTAGATTCCTCCGACGTGTAACAATAGTTTTCATATATTTATTCTTTGCTACTATATAAATGCTGTATGGTTAGAGTTTGGGGGGTTCTTGGGCTTGTTACAAAATGCTCAAAGGACCTCCA
>JACFYI010003552.1:7576-22391 GCA_014898755.1 Handroanthus guayacan | reverse complement strand
TATCAGAAATGGCCTGCATGCCTAGCCTAGTTATAGTAGGCCCTAATTCAAAGTTGCATAGGTGCATGCAAGTGGCTATTATTGATCAAGAAACAAAATATTGGGATTCTGAAATATGTACTAGGATGTCTTTTCAAGTCTGGTTCATATCCAAGTTGGATTCATCGGTACCATTTGAGTTCCACTAAAAACTTTTGCTCAACAGGAGCACAGCAATTTTGTTCCTTTTTTTCCCCCCTTCTCTGCTTGCATGGTTAAATCATTTTTGTTAATTTAAGTTCATTTCAGTAAAATTGATCTAATATATATTTTGAGCCATCTCATTATTAATAAGTTTATTCTGTACTTAATTGCGCTTGCCTATCCCTTCTAGCAAATGATTAGAAAATAACAATAAAATCCCATAATTTTTAGTATTCTTTATCAAAATTAAAGTGCGGGTTGCTCAAAGATTTAATCGAATCGATGCTATGACCAAATGATAATTACGTGATAATTTAATTAGTAATTTCTCTCTTTTTCACCATAGTTAGCAAAATACGAAATGGAAAAACTACGGTACTTATTACGTATGAGTATAATATATATTTTTCATAAAAAGTATATTGAATTATTTGACAAAAATTACAGATTTATTTAAATTATGGCACATAAAATATACAAGTATATTACGAATAATGAAAAAAGTACGAAATAAAAAATATAGCAAGTATAATAAAATAACATTTGTTATGCTTTTTTTTTTTTAAACTCATATTTAGTCTTTTATTAATAAATTTCTCTTACATAAGGCATATTTTGCTTTAAAATATATAGCTTTGTAAATAAAATACATTAATCATTTTTTTGTAGTCTTACATGAATAGCGATATGAGAATTAAAATATGAAATCATGAACTAACTGGTTAATATAGTTACTTTAGAAAAAACCCATTAATATAATTTTTTAAATGAAATACATTAATTAATACATATTTTTTAAAGTTTTTGAGTGATTGGTTGTTTAATTTTGATATATCCAATTTTGTGGTTGCTTTTAGGATTGAAAAGTTTGTAATTTTAAAAATTGAAGTAATTAAGTAGTGGTTAGGTAGTTGGTGTGCTTTGAAATTGCAAAAAATATGTAAAATAACACTAAAAATTAAAAAGATATATATATATATATGTTTCGCATACGTACGGATATATACGTCAATTATACGCTTATAACATAAAATATGTGTATTTTTTCATATCATTAAGTTGAAGATGGAAACGGACTTTTTGAAAAATACGTACGAAAAAATATTATATGCAAATGATACGCATTTTTACTAACTATGTTTTTCAAAATGTTCTTAATTGATAGAGAAAAGAGACAACCCTGCACTCTCATAATTCTATATCCCAGTCAGAAATCAGAATCAGGTAATGGCTCCCCTGCTTCATTCTTAAATGAGGGAAGAAACTTTTAAACTACAATTGTGATCACAATTTATTACCCATATTGCCAGAAAATATTAACATTTGACCCAAAGTGTCTGATGTGCATTAATTACTACTTCTATACGCAAAATAAATGAATGTCCCATTCCATTTGCCCACATCAATCACCCCTCAAAGAAGACACTACCGTAGTAGATGATAATGACTTGCATTCAATGCAGGGGCCCTTCCCATCTGCAATATGAAGTACCATTGGAACTCTTTGGTACAGTACTATACTAGATTATTAGATATATAATTTTGCAAATTCAGTTAAAATTATCATATATCTTATTAGTAAAATATTTGGAAACTATAATGAAATCGAGACCAGACTTAATAACTACTTTTGTTGTGTCATTTGATTGGTCTTATTAATTTGTATGATATAGATACTTACAAGCTTGCCTTGTTTTATTCATAATAATTAGGTCACAGTACAAGACTAAATTAGGGGCAT
Organism: Handroanthus guayacan; assembly: GCA_014898755.1. Lineage (NCBI taxonomy): Eukaryota > Viridiplantae > Streptophyta > Magnoliopsida > Lamiales > Bignoniaceae > Handroanthus > Handroanthus guayacan. Next base: position 20,467 of record JACFYI010003552.1, on the reverse strand, counting down.
AATAGTAGATTTACTTCCAAATTTAGTACATGACTAATTTATCATCAGGGGGTCGAGGTGCTAATCATAATTTTAGTAAGTGTGGTCCAGCCACATATCCCCGATCAGTTTGTTATGAATTTGATGCAACCAAATACAATATAAATTTGGATAATCTAGTCTCATCTAGACTTATCATGACTACCAAAAAGCCCTTAATTAGAAAGGTGATAAGTACTGGATGGGAATTAATTAATTAATTATATCAAGACTCAACCGTTTTAAGACAATTTATATGTTGTCCCCCCGCATGGTGCCTTACAAACCCTCTATCGTGAATGTAGGTGGGATAATAAACCTTAATACAATTGAGTACTCTTTTATGTTCTAGTAACAAATTAATTCGGACATCATCCCAGGTAAATTGTAAAACTATGTCTATAATGTACACATATGCCATCATATAATTAAGCATATTGCGACTCATGAGTCGTTCATAAAATCAAGTGTTATGCTACATAGTATTTATCACATAATTATATTATGAGTATGTTGGTTTTTTAATTTATGTATTATCACATAATTTTATTACAGGTAAGTCATTCAAAAAATTATCTGGATCAATGAATGTATATTAATGTCACATGACAATCATATTACGATGGTGTCGTTGGTTAAATTATACGAGAGAGACCGTTACTGTATGCATATGAAAAATTATTATGTGCACAGGAAGTTTCATAGTAATTTGGACCACAAGGTACACCAAAGTGTTATAAATTTGCTAAAAATATGACTGGAGGTAGACAATGGTTTTGAATGTATATCATTTCTGAATATTGTACATATGCATATGTAGCAACTTAAAAAATAAATCCATATTCATGGACATTATATTGTTGTCAGTTGTTGACTCGTTTCTCTCTGGTCTATATTTATTTCAATTCGGTACATAGCTTATATGAGTTGATCACAAGTTGCAATAAATGTGGTTAAATTTTTTATGTATCTTTAACTTATAAGGTTAAATTATTGGAAAAATACAATTTTTAGTAATGTAATGATACTTATTTTCACTTTTAGTTTTATAATATGTATTGATTCAATAATTTAATTAGTTCTGTAAGTAGTAATAATTTGTACAGTGTGCCTATTTTTAGTAATTTTAATTTGTCCTACTCACATGATTAAAATTGCAAAATTATTATTACTTATGGGAACGAAATTATAAAATTATTAATATTTATAAGATTAAAATTGCTAAAAAGGGGCATAGACTGCAAATTGTTATTACTTACAAGACTAATACAAAGTTATTGAGTTAATACATACAGACCCAAAAGTAAAAAAAAAAAAAAAAATTGTATAGTTATAGAATTAAAAATGTAATTTTTTCTAACTCATTTGGTTATAAGAAGTCAAATTGTTGATTAGTTTAGAATTTTAATATTTTAGAGAAAGATACAATTAATACATATAATTGTAACATTCGCAATCAATAACTAACAAGAAAATTTTTAACGAAACTGTTGTATCTTATAAGAAAATCAAGTAAAGGTACTCTTTGATTACGCCGTGTAAGGAATTCCTATAAAAAAGTCAGCATGATACAAGAAAAAGCAAGAAATAAATAGTTAGGTAGGTTGGTAAAGCAGATAATTTAGTACTTATAATGTAATACGAACCGTTTATCTACTTATGTCGGTTGGTTTGATATTAATCATTTGTTGTGTTTTTACTCAAATATGTCTGAATATTTAGTGAGGAAAGTAATATAAAGAAAATCACTCAATTAATTAATTACTTCTAATGATGTAATTAAATTTATATATATTAGTTTTCTTTTTATTTATTTTTTTCCTTTCTAAATTCCAAATTTCGAACACATAGTAGTGCTGTCAAAATTTTTTCTTTTCTAAATTAATATAGTGTTGTACTTTTTTCATTTTCGGTCAAAATGGGCAAACAACTAAAAATGTACGTAATCCCTTTTATGTATTCAGAATTTGTAGGAAAATAATTAAAGAAATATAATTTAGACATCATGTAGTAACCTTGGAAACTGTTCGATGAGAAATTCTCATGCGAATTGACTTTTGACTACTGTTGATTATTCCCAGCTGCCTAAATATATATTAGAAGTTGAAAAGTTAATTAATATGATAGATTAATGTGCATACATTGAAGAAATAGTCAGCACAATCTCCAAAGCAAATGCTGGAGGAGTACTTGCAGTAGCTTGGTTTATGCTACAAATAATCATAATAATTAATAGAGTAAGTATCGTTACACACCTCATAATTAGTATACATGAGAATTCTTGCAAATCAAGTTTGACTTGACTCAACCAACATAATAGTTATTTTGAATTTTATATTTCAAATGTGATTTCATCTATATTCCATTTTGTGATGCACAGCATCAATAAGTGTGTGTATATGATCTACAATCAAGTGCTTATTTGAAAAAAGAAAAATATATTTTATACATTTGGAATTTGTCTATGATATGCAATAATAAGAAATTTTAGCAATTCTCACAATTAAAAGCTGATTTTAATAGAAAATAAGAGTGGTGAAAAATCGTTGCTACACCTTTATCATGACAATCATGATATGAGTAGTTTTAGTAAGAGTATTCATCCACCAATATGGTGCATATAGACGTGGTGAATATTCTACTTTGGGGTAGACAATGATAACTAATATTTTTACCTTGTTAATTTGGAGCCATTTGCCACTTGCATCATTGTTTGTTGTGAATTTGACTACCACTTTGACATGATTGTTAACTTTGTTGGTGCAAAATTCAAAGGATTAAAAGATGGAATACTTTCTTTTTCTCTCTCCCTCTCTTTGAGGATAGATGGAATACTAAATTGAATTGAACTTCTCATCTATATATGATTTTTGACACCATAGACAATATTAATTACACAGTGAATTTGACTTTTACAATCTCTTTCCCAAGAAAAATCACTAAATTTGAGTGAGTAAAACTTCAATTTGCTTTTCACTTGATAAATGTATCTATAGTTTTACTATCCATGAGTAGCAATTATTTTTTACCCACATTAGCATGCAAAACGTAAAAGCAATATGTTTTTACATCTGCGAGAGCACATCTCAGAAAGTCAAAGAACGGTTTTATAATAAGTGCTTGTAAATAAAAAATACTTTAGGTTTTAAAGTAATCAGTTGGGGAAAAAAAAAGGCTGCACATAAAACAACTCCCAAACTATACTTGAAGATTTTTCAAATATTAATTAGAATGCCCAAAACTCATTGGGGTGAAGTGACACCAACTAACAAAAAAATGTATTAATTAGAATGATAAATGAATAAATACATTGTTGAAAAATACAAGTTAGTTTTCTTAAAAGATTAATTATAATAAAATAGCTATAATGGAATGAGTAGTGGCATTGCACCTTTTAGTCATTAGCATTCTAGTCCTAAATTAATTTTGAATCATCTATTTCAAATAAGTATATGTGTGTACTCATAATCTATTCAATTTAATTTATCAGTATGGGGCAACTCAATATTTTTCATTCAAAATGAAATATTTTTATACGAAAATATTTAATTTACATAGCGTGTAGAATAGAGAATATCTCCCAAGAGCGGAGATTTCTCCTCTTAGTTGCCTGTATTTCTCTTTATTGGCAGCTTTACATGGATCAAAATTTCTTGATTTTTCAAACCCTTTAAGGAATTCTATTCTTTCAAGATCATAAGTATTTATCCTCTCTCTCTCTCTCTCTCTCTCTCTCTCTCTCTCTCTCTCTCTCTCCTGTATATATGGACACACAAACACACCACAAAACTGTGTCAGCTAATCTGAAGCAAGCCACACTAATGAATTAATCAAGTACCAATCTAAAGAAAAAAGAAAAAAAAAATCCTCTCCTCCTCCACAATCATGAGAGAACCTTACTATAATTTCTCCACAGGATGCTTCAACTTCATCCCCCTCCATAATAATTCCCACTATTCTTCTTCTTCTTCTTCTTCTTCATCTTCACCTCCTCGAAAAGAAGCCCTTCCTCTTCTCAACAGTCTCACACAACAACCCTCTTCATCATCATGCAACAATATTAATGATCCCATAATGTCTGAGAAAAACACAATTTCTTTGAGCAATTATTATAGAACTAGTGGTAGTGGTAGTGGTAATGATGAAAATGTAACCATAGCCCTACAAATAGGGCTCCCGATTGTAAGCCCTAATAATTCTGATCTGGGCTCATCAGGGATTGTCAATTCTTCAAGTGTTAATGGAGATGAAGAAATTATGGTGGATAAAGGTGAAAGTCATATGGATATACTTTCAGGGCTGCCCTTGAACAGGTTGAATATGGGTGGTCAGTACTGGATCCCTACCCCTTCCCAGATCCTCATTGGACCTACTCAATTTTCTTGTCACCTTTGTTCCAAGACTTTTAACAGATACAACAATCTCCAGGTAATTTTTGTTTGTTTAATTAATTCATTTTTTCATTCATAATTATTATAAGCCCTACCTATAGCCAGTGTGAGATTTTTCTGGTCTTAATTTTTAGCTAGCGCTAATTAATTAGTGTTATTTCTACTACTTTAACGACATCAATATCTATCTCTGTGGTTTACAAGAAATGGTTTTGATTTCTTTCACGGGAATATTCAATAATTTGCTCTGGATTAATCCCATGAAATGTTTCATAAGTTCTGTATTTTCCCATATTGCAAGAAATGAACCTTCAACATTAGTGAAGTTTGGGATAAACACACACATACACACACATTCAATTTTTTCATTGTAATTTATTCCATGGAAGTCAAGTCTTGAAAATTATGAAGTATTATATATAATTATAATATATTATGGTGTCAAGTCTTGTCTAGGAAACAAATTTAGACAGTTTCAGATCCAACAGCCACTTGTGCATGTTTAGTGTCAATCAGTTCCTATGTTTTGCTCTTTTCAATCACAACCTCAAAAAAGGTGTAAAAAATACTTTCCCTTTCTTAACTTGAATAAATGCTTCAAATATAACACTAATTCTGTGCCTGAACCCTATGAATAATTAATTAATTAGAGCAGTAAAGTTTCTTTTGTCATATTTAATGTAACTGTGGTTTTATTAATGTGTTGAAAACTTTGAAGTTTGTGCAAAAATACTGTTAAGACAGGGAAATGATGTGGTTGAAAATAAAAAGTGACAAGTTATAAAGGGTGTTGCTGTTTAATTCAGATGTTGTTTTTCATCAGTTAATCAACTGCAAAATGTAAAGATCTACTGCACTGCATTTATATGTACAGCCAATGGCTGCTGTTCTGCCACATCCCAATTCATATTTTTTTTACACAGATTTAATTAATTAAATAATAATCTAATAGTGTATGTCAATTTCGCACTGTTTGTAGTGTGTATGGGTACAGGAAGATCAGCTATTTTTGCTACAAAGTAAATTGTACAAATCTTAAAGAGTATATTTGCTCTTTTCACTGTGTTTGCTTCTGATGCACATTAATTGTAAGATGTGGAGAGTTATAATTTAATGCTTGGATTGATTTTATTTTTATTTTTTGACTTAATTAGATTTTTGGGAAATGTGTGAAAAATTGAAAATCATAAGTTGGGTTTGGATTAATTAATAATTAAGTTGAAGGATGTGTGTGTTAATACTTGTTTTGAACTGTATATATAAAATCCTAGTATTTAATTTGTTTACAAAAACAAAGCATTGTTTTCCAAAAGTAGGGGGTGTGCTTCTAAAAAATGGGATGCATATGAAATTGGTTGAAATATATATATATATATATATAAGATGTAAGCATGGATTATATAATTGTTTCTCAAAATACTTCTACAAATGAGAAAAGTAGTAACACTTTTAAACTGAAATATGAAAACAATTTCAAGAAATTGGGAAATGTTTCCTATATTTAGGATTGGAACAATGGGATAATTAACTAAGGAACCCAAAGTATTTTAAAACTTTGATAGATTCTTTTTTTTTTTTTTTTCATGAAAATTATTATGTGCTTGACTGCAAGAATCATATTCAGAAAGAAAATCCAAAAAATTGAAAGATGCTTAGGCAAAGCGAAGTCCCACATTTTAGTAAATTTTTATAGTAGTTGATCAGTTGTTTATATAGAGATTATTCATACTTTGCATTTGATTATTTTACAGTCATCACATAAAAAAGTGGAATTTAGAAATTCAAAAATCTCAATATGAAACTATATATCTAACAACCCCAAAACAAAACTTTAAATGCACACCTAATCTCCAACTTCTCAAAATGCCATTTTTACCAATCCAAAATGCAAACCCTCAAATCTTGTGCCAATTAATCCCCTCCTCATAACATACTCAAAAAATTTTCAATCCTGATTAATTGATCCACATGAATCATTCATAGTACAAAACACCTCCTTGGATTATCTTTTACATTGCATATTTCATATCCAGCCGATTATATCCCCAATCAATTTTTTGTTAAAGAAATATTTAACATTCTTAGCATATATATTTACGTGCCTAATAGAACAGAAAACAATACATAAAATAGAGGATCAGGTGGACTACCTAAACATACATATTTCTCTTTCAACCCTCTACTTATAACTATCTTTATTTCTTCTTAATCCACCTTAATTAGATTCATTCCAAAACTTCTATTCTACCAAGTGTGTCATCTCTTATCCCATCTGACACATACATGTCTAATGTATTGCATCCACAGGTAACAATTAAGATTCTCCATTCTATTACATGTTTCATCCGCTATTCAATTTTATTAATGCATGCTAAATGTATATACCTATAACTCAGTGTTTCTATAAGAAAGTATCTAACACATTTAGCATGCATCCATGCAATAAAATATTTGAAATGAAACACATGATGGAATAGGATATCCCAATCTCACAACCAAATATTTTTATAGAGAAATATTTAATATAATGCAGCATGTATTTATCACATGAAATACGAAATAAAACATTGATTCAAAATAGATGATATATCTAAAGATCCTCTAATCTAAAATGATCTTGTATTCCATATCATAAGTACATATATACCAAATGCATTAAGTATTTCGCTATAAAAATAGAGGTTGTTGACGGTTAGGATCCTCTATTTCAAAATAGTATGTCATCTCATATTCCCTCTTTTAAGAACATACCAAGTGTATTAAATTTTTTCTTGTAAAAATATAGGATTGTGGATGCTATAAACTTGGCAAGCATCCGCAAAATGGAATAAGAAATGGAACACGAACTAGAATAGAGGGTCCAAAGTGGATTGTTAAAACCATACACTTAAGATGCATTCATACAATAAAATAGGAGATAAAACATGAATTGAAAGAAAAAATCCAAGACGCAGTGCTTCCTTCTCTACTGACTAAAAGTTCTTCTTTTCTTTTCCTCCTCCAGATGCACATGTGGGGACATGGCTCCCAATACAGAAAAGGCCCAGAATCCCTAAGAGGCACTCAACCCACAGCAATGCTAAGACTCCCATGCTACTGCTGCTCACCCGGCTGCAAGCACAACATCGACCACCCTAGAGCCAGACCTCTCAAGGACTTCAGAACCCTCCAAACCCACTACAAGAGAAAGCATGGAACCAAGCCCTTTATGTGCAGAAAATGTGGTAAACCATTTGCAGTCAAGGGCGACTGGAGAACCCACGAGAAGAACTGTGGCAAGATTTGGTACTGCATTTGTGGATCTGATTTTAAGCACAAAAGGTCCCTCAAAGACCACATTAAGGCCTTCGGCCGTGGCCATGGGGCTTATGGGATTGAGTGTGAGTTTGAGGAGGAAGATGAGTACTCTGCTTCTGAGATTGAACAAGGAGGAGAATCTAATTCAACGTAAGGTAGGTTTTTAAGATTGTTTTTGTGTAGAAAAATTGGTTCGAATATTGATGTGGTTATGTTTGTGTCGGGAAAAGACTTGCAGGTCATGTTTCTATGGTTGGTTCTCGTTCTTGATTCGATCGTATTAGTGTGTTTCTATTTTTGTCTTCTCTACACTTGTAAATGGTTTGTTGTTTTGTGTTTATTTATGTGTAATGTATAAGCCATAAGGGTTTTTATTCTGATGATCAGCTGTTTTTCTTTTTCTTTTTTGTTTTCTTGGTGAAATTTGAATCTTTTTGTTTTTTTTTTTAAAATCTACATTTATATGTATCTGCGTGCGTTTGTGTGAAATTAATGATATGTAAGTGTGGTGATTTTTTTTCTTTTTTTTTCTTTTTTTCAATATATAGGTAGGTCTAGTGGTTGTGCTCCATATTTTGCAAATTTATAATCTCTATAGGTAACATTTTTCACTTTTGTTCGAGTGTTTTGATAAATATTTGTTGAAAATTGGTGCCTTGAACCTTGTCAAGGAAAAGTGAAAATTTACTAAGACAGAATCCCATTTTATTTAGGATTTTAGAAGTGTCATTTTGATTTTTTTTTTTGTACACTTGTTTATAACCTCTCTTGGTTGATGTTGGTGAATTATCTCCTTTCCGCTTATAGACGTAGCCCTATTTTGGGTTAATCATGTAATTCTTTTGTCCACTTTGTTAACACGTTTCTTATTATGTTTTCTGTATGCACTTGTTATATTGGGTTGGCCAACTTGTTTAAATACAATATTAATGGATATTTGGGGAATAAGCATTTTTCGAGTGTTATGGCTATTTTTAAACCAGTTAATTCACTGAAAATATATTATCTAGAATTTTTTTTATTGTTAATTTGTTTTATTTTCAGTTTGTATCTAATAGTATATTTTCCTTTTTATGTCATGGGTTGAGTCTATTTTTGTACTGAATAGTAGGGCATTTTCTTACTACTAGTAGTCCTGAATATTTGTTTACTAATCATTATATGTGATCTTAATTTCGAATGTGGTTGTTGTATGGATATATTAATTTATTGATTGAATTTCTTTAGTTTTTCAATTAAAGAAATGTATATATCTTAATCACATTAAATGCATGAAATTGTAGTTAATTAATGAATTCTAATATATTGCCAGACAATGGAGGTATTCCATTCTTGATACGTTTGAACATATATATTCGACTACTAATAGACGGATTAATTTCTCACAAAGCATTTTATTATCTACTTACATATATAAGAAAGGTAAAATTCGAATATATTTCCTCGTTTTACTTAATTCTCTTTTGAAATCAAAGATGTTCCTATAATCACCTATTGATTTAGTGAAGTTGGGGAGGAAAAAAAATAAGGCCCTTGGAAAGAAAGAGGGTTAATTATTTTGGAACTTAATCATTGAAAAGTCGACGAATTTTTAATTTAATATATAATTTCTCTGATTTTTTAAATTTGAAAGTATTATTTCTTCAACATATATAGATGAAAGAAACTTGTGTGTAAATTTTATTTACTTCTAAATTGATAATTCATAATTAAAGACTGCATAAACAATCAATTAAAGCTAGCAGCTTTAAATATGACTTCACTTGAAAAAAAAATTCGGGTACGTTTCTTTGCATTTAATTTGGGGTGTTTGGGGAATGTTTATTTTGGGAAATAAATTTTGAGAATAGGTTGGAGAATGTAATAAATGTTTGTTTATATTTTGAGTGTTAGGTAAAAGTTGTTTTGGGTGGTGAAATAATATTTTATGTTTGGTTATATTTTCAGATAAAACATTTTTTATTGTAGACATGAAACCATGTCATTTTTTGTCTTGTTAGTGAGTGAGAAAGTGAAATTTAGAATTTTTATTATAATTTTAAAGTGTTTTTTGAAAATGATAATTGTATAAAATTATTTTTTTATGTAATTATGATGTTTTCTTGTCTAGAATTACTTCTTGAAAATAATTTCAAACATAAAGGGGCATTTTGGAATATTGAATTTTAGTTAATTCTTCCAAAATACAAATACCGTCTGTTTGCATTTCTCCAATCAAAAATCATTTTTGGGAAATGCAAACAAACATACTTTATATTTTCAGCAATATGTCATACAGAGGAGCACTTAAAACAATCTATCTATGTAGGGATATATACATACACAGTTATATATATATATGTGCAAGCATGCATGTATGTATCATGAAATATTAATAAGCCATGTAAATGTTTAACAAGTTTTAAGCACTCAGGTTTAAAAAAAAAAATCATAATTATCTAAGTGGATTTATATACAATTATCTGAAAATTATGCACATAGTTATTTTCAAGAAATGGGATCTTATCAATTCTATTAGACTGTCTTGAATTATATACGTATTATTGTGAACTATATTTAGACTTGGGATTATTGTGAAGAAATTATTGGCATAAACATCTTTTTTTTTTAATTGATAGAGAAAACCCAAAAGAAAAAAGAAAAAAAAAATGTGATCCACAATATGTATTCACTTTCTACGCATTTGGCATTACAAATTTTCTTAAAACAAAATATGTAAATCAGGGTGAAATAAATGAGAAATTCTTGCCTTTGATTTATTTTCACTTTCACCCCATTTCTTATTTCACTTTCATCTTTTTGAACCTTAGACCCGGGCGGACTTTGTTTCGTTTTTTAAAAGGTAGCCCATACGCTTTTAATAGTAATGGCTACCCCAGTACGATCAAATGGGCCTTGCTCCACATATAGCCCATATGATAAGGCCTCGTCCTGGTGATCCAACAAAAACTTTTTGTTACGGTCCTGGAAAGGGGTTATGACGTCTCTGGGCATTATTAATCAATCTTTCGTTCACACTCTCCCGAGTCCCGAGTGCCAAGTCCAACCAACATCTTCCTCGATTCTCGGTCCGCCATTTTTCTGCTGCACTTGGGCGACGTTACGGTGGAGGACGGAGGGCACAATTTCACCATATTACGCAAAGGTAAAACTGATGTTACTATTTTCCATTTCCCATTTCTCTTATTCTTTTATTCGATATCTGTAGCTGGATTGATCTTTCTTTTTATTACTTTTTTTTTTCTTTTTCCTCTTTCTCTCTCTAATTGATTCTTTATCGATCTTGTTATTTTCTTCATTTGATCAGTATATGAATGTTGATCATTAGTCAATTTTTTTTGGACTTTGTTTTTCGATACGACAATTCAAGGAGCAAATTGCTACGATTTTCTTGTCATTTTTTGGGATCGAAGCCATTATGCGTAATTTTCTGATTATCTGTTCAAAATTTATTCGTTCGTTTTCGTTTTTTTCTAAATTTTTCACCAGAAAGTTCCCGCTTTTTAATGTTTTAGAGTGGATCAATAGCGGACCTCCTTACTAACTTCGGGTTTTGAAATTGAAACCTTCCATGTACTGTGAATCTAGGCGACTGTAGTTTCACGAGCTAAATCCATAATGTTGCTTATTTCACGGAACTCAATTAGCTTCTTATCTCCATTGTACTATTTGTTGTGTTATGTTTGGTCAGTTTGCTAATTGAGTTTTCACATCATGGCGATTTGGGGTAGCCTACTTTTTAAATGGACATTCTTTTATCCAGAAACCAGATCGAAGATCCCGTTCATTCTTTCATAAAACTAAATGATAATCAAGGTATGTTAATATCTTAATGTCGTAGTATGTTTTGATTCTATTAAACTGGGTTAAAGATTTCAAATCCCTGTTGGAAATTCATCTCATGTACTTGGATTGTTCTGAATTAACGTGGTGAGGCACATTGGTTGTGTACGAACTAGTTGGCCCAGTATCCTTCAGTTGACGATGAAACCGAATATTTGTGCCTCAATGTTTATGTTCTAACAGCATTCTCTCCAAGTGCTATTCTGTTATAATGTTGTTTGCCTTCATTTTAGCTTTATCTGTGATTACATGACATAATTTAGTTGCATTGTGACAAATTTATCTCTTATTGGCAGAGAATCAATGACAATTGATCAACCACAATATCCCACAATTGCCCACAAGGGGACAGGTCAGCTGCTTAGGTCCTCCCTAGCTTAAGATTTTCAGGCTTCTGATTGTGGTATCCGTGAGCCATCTTTGTAGCAATCACAGTTCAGATATGGGAACTACACCAATGCTGCATTGCAGTTCCCAATGATGCATCTGTGTTGAGCAACATGTACCTTGTTCCACCGTCACATCGCATGTTTTCTCAGTTTTCATGCAAGCCCCAGCAGAGAAGGGTCTTGCCAGCTTTGCCATTGATTTTCCCTTGGGTGGTATTTCTGCAGCTTTATCGAAAACACCTGCTGCTCCAATTGAGCCAGTCAAACTTTCGATCCCGAACCAAAGATGAAATGATAAAGGCTGGTAGGCCGTCTGAACCTTACAAAGGGATTGGTGACTGTTTCAAGAGATCTATGAAAATCGAAGGATTTGGTTCTTTGTTGAGAGAGCGCAAATTCTCTCTTCAAGAATGCTGATGCAAACATTCTCCACATCATCGCCCGTGCTGGTATGCTTGCTTGTTGTGAGAAGCTGCAATTGATTGTCCTTGGAGGGAAATATGGATCTGGTGGCGCCTAAGTAATGTTATTTTCATCTTCGTCATCCCTTAGACATTCATTAGTCAAAATTTTGAATAGTTTATAGTTGGAAGTCATCCCAAAACGATTTTTCTCTTGGTTCAGATTCTTTGATTTTGGAAACACATTACATATACAGTGATTGCTGCCAATGCAGCTGAGAGTCTTGAGTTTCAGATATCGGAGTTAAGGGATGTATGCTGATGGCAGAGACATGCTGCACGAGAATGACTTAGTTGGCCTTCTTGTCCGGAATTATTAAACAGATCAGGGGGGATAATGTATTAATTGGTTGGTAAGATTGAAAATTTTATAAGAATGATGAAATAAAATAGATATACAAATTAATTGTGTGGGTGATATGTATATATGTATGTGTGTTATGAAGGTTTGGTTGTGTGGTTAGGGCGAATTATTAAAGCACAAGATGACCT
>JACFYI010003551.1:1424009-1439734 GCA_014898755.1 Handroanthus guayacan | reverse complement strand
CATATGGGCTCATAAATACTTCCCCTGGGATGCCTATTTGGGTGACAAAGAATCTATACATGTGTAAGAATTGTCATAATACAATGAAATTCATCTCCAAGGTTGTTAGAAGAGATATTTCTGTCAGAGACACTGAATGTTTCCACCATTTTAAAGATGGGAGCTGCTCCTGTGGAGACGAAGGTTACTGGGCACCATCTTGAGAACAAGATAACGCGATCGACTTATTAATATAAGGTCTTTTACGTCCACGGCGGGAAGATTTGGAAGAAATAGGAAAATACATGTATCAAAGAAGGTAATGTTGCTTATGATACATGTCGAGGGAATGGGGCCGCCAGCTCTTTCAGAGATTCTGACATTGGCAAAGTTGATGTAAGAAGTTCAGCTTGTATATTTGGTCTGTAAACCTATGAAGGTGGATGCATGTAAATAGGGAAGATGTTGAAGAACTTTTTGTAAGGGTGATATACTTCCTTCTTCATTGCAATTTAGTGGTCATTTGTTGTAAAATGTTTTGTAGCCTCAGAATTACAAAAAGTAATATACATGATAACTTAAATACAAGGGTCTTTGTTTACAAAAATTGCTGCATGTTTATAACTGACTTCACTACTCTGAATAGACTTCAAAAATTTAAAATAGAAAGATAATTTCCGCTTACATTTGAACTTAAAATATATTATTGGATACAGATCTTTAAGTGGCAGTAGATTCTGTCAAACAACAAGCTGTTATTACATATATATTTCACAACCAATCCAACAAAACAAGCAAAACAACATATCTCACACCATTATTTAGTTAGGAGAGCATATGTCTCTCAAGAAATCACACACATAAACAAAAAATAGACAACCTATATCCTCACAGCTCTCTTTATCGTTTTGATCGATGATTTAATGAAGCTGTTTCTTGCTGCATGATCCTTATCACCATCATCATCAAGCACCAAAGGTTTCTTTCCTATGCAGTCTACTCTCTTTTTCATGCCTCCCAAGATAAGCGAAGGAGAAGATGGAATTCGTCGGAATGCCCTTGCGCTCTCCGACCTCAAGAGTTCCCTTTCCTTGCCAATTTTCTCCCTTCTCATGCTCACATCAGGACTACTTATTCTTCCTGCTCCGTTACCGATGGTAACCGTTTCCTTTGCTTTTATTTTCTCTGGCACAATTCTGTAAGGAGGGTTCTTCAAGGGAGTGCTACTTCTTGACATATTAACTTCTAAATGCTTTTTCCCATTCTCTTTTCCTCTGCCAGACACCGACTTCGTAGCTTCCATTTCAACAGTCCCTTCTGTTTTCTCATCATTTTCTACCAAGATATCATCTGTCTTTTCAACCTCTTTTGCAGTCTTTGTACATTGTGATTCTTGAGCTTTTGAAACTTTGATCTCTCTCTGTGGATATATCAAATTAAGTTTCTTGATTAATTCATCGTGTTCATTAGTGCTTTCAGTATTTAGCTCAGCCTCCTCTAGTGTATTCTCAAGCAGAAATTGCATCCATTTCTCTATATTCCCTTTTCCACGTTGCCTTCTGGTCTCTTCATCCTCCTCTTCTTCTGGTTCATGGGGAAACGGGAACTGAATATTGTATATTTTCCCTCCATCTCGTATCTCCAACTTTTCAAGTCTTTCTTCAACTACATACGTATTGTCACCCGTGACCACATCCTCGCTTTCATTCACATCAGGCTTTGACATTTTGAAGTTGTTAGTCATTTCTTCGTGTCCTCCAAGTTCTTTGCCCTCCTCTTGTTCCTCCTTTTGCAGCAAACTTTCTGCCGAATATCTCTGCTCCTCCTCCAAGAACTTCCTCAGTTCCTTGTGTGAAGTAGCACCGGACTTAATTTCAGGCAAATATAGAACAGTTTTCTTGCCATTTTCTGCCAGAGAACCATCATTTGTTTCAATTTCCCGTGGCGCCTCTGGCTCATTTTCAGGCAAATACAGAGCAATCTTATCATCTTTCTGTTCATTAAGAGTATCATCCATTCTTGACCTTTTTCTTGCCTGCTCCCATTCAGGCCTTATCTGCTTCTCTAGCTCATCTCGTTGTTTATACTTCCTATGAAGCTCCCTCTCAGATGAATCACAAATCGCTTTCTGGGCTTCAAGTCTAGCCAAAAGGGCACTAGCTGCTGCTTGATTCAACCTCACTTGTTCCTTGTAAACAACACTTCTGCAAAAAGGAAAGATACAAGAAAATTCAGCAAAAAATAGGTAGTTTTTATGGCACTCATGAAGTTTGGTTTTCAATGATCTTACTGGTGCATGGCGTCTCGAATCATCTTCTCTAACATCGCCCTGTAAGAAGATTGCGACTCTGCTAGCCTACGACACTTTTCAGCTCGTCTTCTTTTCTTTATCAGCACCAGCTCCAGTTCTTGGATAGAAAGTTTCTCTTCCTCAGTCTTCTGCTGCAATTCACCAACTTCGTTATCTAGTCTCTGTATTTCTTGCTGCATCTTCCCTGCTTCTTCTCTCTGTTTTAAAGAATCTCTAACCATGACGATGGCTTGATATGGGTTGGTCACCATCATTGTGTCCTCGTTTTCTTTTGCAAGTTGTTTCATTTTCTTCACAGCTGCCACAATCAAATGAAGATATTAAGAAAAGCCAATAGTTGAAGCTTGTGAAAATTTGCTTTTACTTTGGAGTGAAGTAAATTTTGGATTGAGGAGTTAGCTAGTAAAAATTGACCGTGCTTGCAACTACAGGCCAAAGTTGATTAATTTGTTACTAACCTACTATGGGAGTGGTACATCGAGGCCTTCTGTTAACATCCAGCGATTTCAATGGAGCATCAAAAGATTCTTTTCGGGACAGAACAACAGCAGCCGGAGCAAGGCCTAATTTCCCTTTCGATTCTAAGAAATGCTGGGGGAAAATATGGGAATCAACTGTCTGTGAAGCATTCAGTTCTTCGCTTTCGCCTTCGGCAAACAACCAAGAGAATGCCTTGCGTCTGAAATACAAACCATGTTAGCCAGTACATCATCATTGATTTTCGCAAAAATATTAGTAATCACATTATTACAAAACCTGAAGTCTGAGTTGGACGAAGCGAAGATAGACAAGAACTGGGTAATGGATATGCCCACTTGAAAATCCCACCAAGGTATGAGAAATTCTAGCTTGTTATGCTTTCTTTTGCAGACTTGCCACTGCAGTATTCTGAGGTTGCTTGGAACAGTCAATCCTCCTCCTGCAGAAAACCGACAAGTTAAAGACCTTCAGAGCTAAACAGACAACAATTCTAAGATCTAGAACCTTAAATAAACATATATGTAGGAATTACTTGAGCAAGGAAACCAATGATCAATGTCCCATGCAAGAGGAGAAGCAGCATCAGCATGATAGTGTAGAACATTGCCATATGGATCCACACGAATTATTTCTGGATCGAAACCAGCATTCCTGTAAATTTAAAACATCAATAAATTATGAGATATGCCCTCGATTTTGTGCTTCAAGATAACCGAAATAAGAAGCTAACAAAAGAAAATTGAATTGCTTTACCCAAGATGATTGAGCTGTTTCCATAAGAGACTCAAGAAGACCTTGGGCTTGGTTGTCGGTTTTGCTTTGGGGTCAATGATTGGAAACATGTCATCTAGTTCCTTGGCTCTTGAATCCTGCATCACGAAAATGGATTATTCAAAGACTGGCTAAAATTAATCATTTTCCCATATGTCAAGATTTGGCTGCTGATGGAGCTCAAAACAGTGCAAATTGCCATTTTAAGGCTGAATTTCGAGAAATGGAGCTTAAAAATAGATAAGTTGTTGAAGATTAATAAGTTCAAACACAGAAGCTTTTAGATTAAACTCAATTTACATTCTTAGTAGTTGGAATCAAGCGTTCAAAAGCTGTAAGCAACAAGATGAAACTCCAAATCCTTCAATTATTTTTGAATTTCAAGAAGAATATCACTATAAAATCATTTGCAATCTTTACCTCCAAACTCTCAATTATTTTTTTGGCTTCGTTAAAATTAAACCAAGCTATTTTCCTTCTACAATCCTTCTAAATTTCTCAACAACCAAGTGGAGAGTTCATGAGTAAAACCATTAGCTATTACCCCTTAAATCACCATTCCTACGTTCTTATTTTAAAAGTTGAGGAACTTAAAATGAACTTCAAATCACAAAACTGATGCAATTTATACTGTCCAAACCAAAAGATGGACAATTACCCTGTCGAAGAACAAGAATTCAAGAAACATAAACATGTCCAAGAATTCCCATATAAGTACCATGGTAATAAGGCTAAATCACGTAGGTAAACCCATATTCGCATATTTCCACCATATTTCGCAATCAAAAACTTAATTAAATCATGGTTTCATCATGGAAATAGCAAATCTATCCATATTACCTCTTGCTGGACCAAAGCATAAGGAGTGAAAGTGAAAGGGGGGCCATGGCTAAACGGGCCAACGCTCCGGTCCCGACAGAGCTTGGCGTAGGCTTTTGGGTACCCAAGACCCTCATCAACTGCCATTTCCTCCTCAGTGAAAACGAAATCATTCGCCATTCGGAGAAATCTATACTCTTCTCGTTCAAGAAAATTTGTTCGAAAACACAGAGTGCGGGAGCAGATGAGTGTGTTTATGAGGATGATAAAATTGGTAAGGCTTAACGGTCATTTCGAATTTTAAAAGATTTTATTTCCTTTTCTTTCAAATGTTTGGTATTATAACGGCTAGATGCGCTGACCCACAGTTCAAGGCCCATGAGATTGCCACAAATGCTCATTAAAGCTCGTTGGTGGGGAAAGACTATTTTGCCCTCGGGGAAAAGGGCTCCGGTAAATCTTTAAAAATGGTAATTTAATTAGTAAAAGGATTGGGTTAAGGAGGAATTTCATCATTTGAAGTGACATTAGGTACAAGTTTGAATGAGGAAGATAAGAAAATTATGATAGTGGTTTGAATGAGGAATAAAAGAGTTGTAAAAGTTTGTATAAAGAGCTTTTAATTTTTGGAACTAAGTGCATCAAAAGCATTCAATTCAACAATGGGGTCCCCCTTCTTACTCCCACCTCAAAGATAAAGTGTGAAAAACACACTTGTTTCTTCTTATAAAATTATAATTCTTTATTTCTTTATTACTGCATTGTGATTTTTAATGAGAAATGATAAATGAAGTAGCTGAAACGAAGTTTGATTGGTATTTTTCAAAAGTCATGATAAGCAATAAAATTAATCATATTGTAATATAAGGCAGACTACTAGTGGCAAGGTAAAGGTCTTATAACCAAGAGATTATAAATTCGATTGTGGCCTGTTGGCTTAACAACTTTGATTCTATTATATAGCAATTTGGAATATTTTTCTTATACTTGTTACTATATTTGATGTTTGAATGTATTATAGTACTTATATTAATGTATGGCTCGAACATAATTATTTCTCTTAAAAGAAAAATAAAAACGTGTATATATATAAGACCCAGAGAGAGAGAGAGAGAGGACCGACATTGTAACTTGGGCTGGCCCTTGAATATCTCGCTGGGCTGTTGGGCCAAAAAATCCAATCCATTCTAACGGACAAAAAGTCAAAGACCTGATCTCACGTGAAGGTAGGCCCAAGTCTGATTCGCTGCTGTAAATATGCACCTAAAAGGAAGGGGGACAGCAAACTCTTTTCGCTGAATAAATTATATTTATACAATATAATATATAGTGAGTTTGCTTTGAGTTTCTCATAGTGAGTTTATTTTTCATTCTCTTTTATGGGATGAAATATTTTTTTGTTTTCCAAAACTCATAGAACTTGAACCAATTATTGATTCGTTTGCAATTGCGGATCAGTTTTTAATAAAGATTATTATGCTCAAATTATTATAGCGTTTTCGATTTTAGTTGATGAACATTCTATTAATTCATATAATGTTAGACATGTGTGCAGATGACACGATTCCAATGTGAATGTGTTAAAAAATTAGATAACATAGTTCTAACAATAGTGTCTGAATTGAAGTCTCTTTCATATTTTAAAAAGTTTAGAAATTTATGAAAGAAAATAAAAAGATTAAAAATTACTAAAAATATTCTAAGGGTGCTTCTTCCTATATAAGATGCAATTTTCAAATAAAAAATCTTTAAAAAAAGTAAAAAAAAAAAGAAAGAAAAAGTTAACATGGGGTCATTAGTGTCCTAAGATGCAAAATATTGGAGAATGAATGGGTGTGATTGAAAAGCACAAATAAAATGGGATCAATTGTTGGGTAAGGTCACATGTGAAGCACATAGCTATGAGGGTTTGAGGCCATTGAGTATGGTCTCTAAATTGACAAAAAGGGGCATGAAATTGTAGTGTTTGTAGCGTGAATCAAAGGGAATGTCTACAAAATGGTGCATCAAAAGCATACTTTGGGAACACTAAACCAAATTTCCAAGAATTGCTCAATTAGGAAACCTAAAAGAGTACTTTAAACTTTTAAACTTAATATTTTTACTTTTGGAGTTTTGGTACTTCTCTTAGCCCATTATGATAAGGTTCATCTCCATCAGCAATGCAAGTTAACCAACCACAACAAAGTTGATCTTCTTTGATTAGCTTTTCACTAATCATACTTAAAGTTGCTAAACTAACCTCTTATCTTATCTTTTTGTTGGGTTGCAATTGAATAAGGATGAAGGTTAGGTAAATTTGCTCAATGACATGTTTTATTGTTAGGTAATAATATGATATGAACCAAAGTGGCTGCCTTCTTATAAAGATTTCGACTAATAAAGGATTCTTTTTAAATTTTATTCAATAGGTATATGAGATAAATTATATCAAAATAATTGCGAGTGTTCCTTAACGCTAAATTTTTCTGTATAACTATATAGAATAAGACAAATCTTAGCGAGGCATTGGTGTTTTTACTCCAAAAAATGTAGTCTAAGTCTAGGTCTATGCATGTTGAAAGAATAGAAACATTGAATGTTGTGAAGGAATTCTTTTAATTTGGAAGTTGATTTCTCACATTATATACCCCAAATTTGGGTAGCAAGATTTAAGATTGGTCTCTACAGCTCTCCATATAAGCAATCTATGCCCATCTCTAGCTAGACGTAGAAATTATGTAAGTTAACTTCTAACTTCTTCTAGTAACTTAATCAATTTTATATGACATAATTGGAACTCAATTTTGACATGAATTTTTCTACCTAGTCAAGCAAACAAGGGAAAAAAGACAAGTGGGAGGAAAAAAAAAAATGATGATGATGATGAGGGGCAAATTTGGAAGTCAGTCGTATGATGGATGGACTTGACTCAAGGAATATGAATGGAACATTGACTTAGCACACATTACAATGCATTATTCTTACTACAAAAATAATGTTGTTTAATATAGTAGAAAGAATACCAGAAATTTTTGGAGCAAGATACTAAAAGCCCCACAGTTGCTCCAAAAGGAATACAAAAAGTCATGGAATTCTATCTACTTTTCTTCCAAGAAAAAGCCTTAAAAATCATCCATAGTGATGGTGGTGCCACTATCAATGGACGTAAGTAGAATGTCCAAATACCATTCGCCATTTTCACATTATATTTTCCATCGTAATTTCTACACTAACATAAATGCACCATTAAAGTGGCAAGGCCCAACTAATTTGAAAATATTACAATAAAATAAGGTTTTATGATGATTTTCTTCTTGTTGGCAATTCCACGGAAAAAGAGGGTTGAAATTAGACCAAATTGATTGACCATTCTTCGTGGGAAAATGGGGTCATAAGAAGGCAAATTAAGGGTCTTTTTATTTTGTTTCTTCCTTTCAAAATTCCATGTTGAAACAGCCAAAGTGAATTACTTCTTCCCTCATTAATATTAGTGCACCACATTATGTCCTGGTGTGGAAAATTTCTTGGCTGTTTGTTATAGTCAAACAATTTAGATGAAAAAGAAAGATTTATTTCATGTAACCTTGTTGTATTGGTATTGGGGTCAATCAAATCCTAGGCGTTGAGCGTATATGGAAGTATTTGTGACATATATACAAGAAAGTATATGAACATTAATTAATAAAGCCATTTATGACATACAATTTTGATGGATTTTGTTGACTTTGACTTGAATGTAAGTGCAAGAGTGTTTCTTAGAAAATTTTGAGTTATCGTTAGCACAATTTTCTTAGAGACTCTTTGATAAGAGTTACAATGGTGAATTTTACTATTTTGTAATTCTTTGTAATTCTTTTAGCGTTGCATATTCAGTACAAGGACAGCCCGCTACAAGGATCCCGTCCCCTGAGATAAATTAGTATGGGCGGCGATGAAATTTCAATAATGTCTTTAACATTATAATTTCTTTGAGAAAATGCACTTTAAAAGGAGGCTTTACGTCTTTAATTTAGGAGACACAACTATTATTGGGATAATCACCTCTCAACACGCATTGATATTTGGCATAATTTCAAAAAATATTTCTTATGTTTTGAAATATTACAATAACATCTCATGTCATTAGTTTAGTTGACAGAAAATTTAACAAAACTTATATAATATTACAATTCGATCTAATATCAAATTAATTAATATGTGGTTTATTTGTAATATTTCAACCAATATATTAGATCAATAGGGAGAACTAATTATAATGTTACACAGGCTTCATTAAAATTTTTCTTAACTTGTTTCTGTCAACTAAACTAATCACGACATGGGCATTATCATAATTTCAAATACTATATAAGATGTTAATATAATTAGGTCAAATTGAAAAGAAGTTTAGGTAATTATGCTACTGTAGTTACAGTTAAAACTTTTAACACGAAAATTATTGTTTCATCCAATAATATTAATATCAAAGTACTTATTTCTTGAAAATATTTAGTATGATAAACTTTAATGTCAACTTCATCATCTTAGAATTACCAAAAGAACAATTTTCCAAAAAATGCTATCCACCACTTATTCATATGGTGTAGAAGAATGAGAAATATATAAGCCTTGCCTTTAGCTTTTTTGTTCTATATTTTTCAATTTTTTAATAATGGAAGAAGAACCGACAAGCCGACTTACGACCACCCACACCCTACTAAAATGTGCTGTCTATCCCATAACCATTTTTACTGCTTGGTAATATGTGGTTTTGGCTGATTAGATCAGCATTAATCAGCTGTTATATATGCATTAACATAAAGGGTCAAATAATAATGGCCAAATCTTGGAGTTTCTTTTTTTCCCTTTAATTCTCTTTCTTTCATATCCACAATAAAGGTGCCCTTTGAACACTGAAGGAGCACTAAGATAGAACGGGAATTAATGACTATAGGATTCTATTTTACATTGTTATGAAATTTGGACTGCATTGATTATTATTCTGCGAATATTTAATACTAATTTCTTCAAAAAATTGAAAATTGCTTCACAATGTGATTATTACGCACAAAAAGCGACAATAATTAGTAAGGGCTACCAGATTAACATGAGTCTATTAAGATATATATGTACACACACACATAGACACTATCATAGAGATATACGTGTCTTTTCTGACTTCTATCAGATAACACATTTAAGACAATTGAAAAATCTTCAAGAAACGAGATTTATTATTATTTTTTTACTGGCTATATATATGCATACATATATATATATATATAATGTTATGACATGGAACTTGGGAGGAAAAGAGAAGTATATTCTCCAACTTACTCCCATTGGCTACTTTGAGGACACTTTCTTTTACTCCATGTATCTTTTTCATGGGAAAAGCTAGGAAGCTACCAAAAAAGAGGATCCTATTTGGCATTGTGTAGAGAATATTGTGCGATAATTCTTTTCTTCCCTCAAGAAAAAGAGAGGGAATGACTAAATAATGCATCTTAATTAATCTATTTGCATATAAATTAAGATTACAATACACTTCTATATATACACTAGCCCATTTGATCTATATCGATTTAGATGGTGTAATAATTGTTCAGAATGGCAAAAAAATACAAAATTGTAAAAGAGTCCCCGAAGACCAAGGAAATTAAAGTTTAGTGCAACACTTAATTACTAGTATCTGGTAGAAGGCAAATAATAAGAGCATATTCTATCACTTTCGATGTGGCTGCTATATTTGATTTTTTATATTTTACTTTTTAATTTTGACTTATGGAATATCATGGAAATTGGATGACTAAGACGAAGGTAGTGGAAGATGGGATCAAATTGAGACATGTGTAGGCCGGCTGAAATGTTTTAATTAGTCCACTTTCGGAGGTTCTTTTCAGTTGAAGAAGAATGGTGGGATCTCATTTAGCCACAAGTTCTCAATAATTTTGTGGCTTTTATTGATAGGAGTCAAGGTTGCAAACGATTCCAATCAATCAGTCAAGTTTTGATCACTTCTTCAAGTCAAAACTCGAGCTTGAAAAAATAAATAAATAAATCGAACTCCAACTCAAGGAGTTAAATATAATTGCGGTTGACGGGCAAATTTGCTTGGCTTGAATCTGTATTCAAATCGTAGGCACAGGGTCGAGTTCAAAAGGTTTAATTACTTTACATATATTTTAGTTTGTTTATTTGTAACGTAAAAAAGATGGGCTTAAGATCCTATAAACAAAATTACTTGGCAAAGTTCAGCTCGAAATCCATACAAATTATGTGCAAGTTCAACTCAAGTTCGAATTCTTCAAACTCATACTTATACACATTTCGAAAAAACTCAATTAATTTACATTTGTACTTCATATAAGCTAATTCTACGCGTTTGCATCCTAATAAAAGTAACCCACACCATGCGAAATTCAACTGTCCTGCCACTAGAGAAGTAGAGTACTAACCACTAAATCTTGACATATGCCTAATTGCGGAGTTAATGTCCATGGGTTAATGGTAGTTCCAAAAAATGAACAAGGGAAATAACTGTGTCCAGATTTCATAGCCCTGCTTGAAAGAAACCCATATATATACACTGTCACACCCCTACAATCAGTACTTTGTTATATGGTCCATTGATCAGCTCAATTAATATCCCATCAATGCCTCCTTTTCTTATATTTCCCCCTTAAATTAAGGTTTAATACTTTAATCGTGCTTCTTCAATCCCTTATACTTAATGAATTGTTTTAATTAGTCTGAAAATTACAATTCTACCATACATACTAGTAAAAATATTCTTTTATAATAAAAATAGTCTTATTTGCTTGACTTTGAAAATGCAATAATCATAATAGATTTGTCCTATGAGAGCCTCGGCTCGATTTATGACCTAACTTTCTTTTTCACCAATTAAAAGTCTTTTTGTAACAGTTAAGATCTCCCCACTGCAGTCTTATTCAATGAAATTGAATATAATTATATACATATATTGAAAATCATCCCTTTTTTGTCAAAAAATGAGGGAAAAAAGCAATTTTATTTTTATTTGTCAAAAAAATATCAAGAAAAGTAGTTAACCCTTCATGGAGAAAGAACTTGGAGTTGGGGGCCATTTATTATAAACTCATGAATGTGACTTAACTTTTCTCACTAGGCCTGCATGAGCCGTATAGTGCGCTCATGCCCAACAAGCAATATTCCCCTTCACTTAAAACCACACCCCCACCCTCTTTTTTGCACTTTCTACCTGCCATTTTCCCAAGTTTGGCAATCTGATTAATTGCAAAAATCAAATCAACTGTCCTTTATTACGACCATTTTAGTCAAGAAAGATTGGCAATTAGTATTCACTCTTCATAACTGCAACTAAAACAGGTTTCAGACAATAACTGACACAAACAAAATTAAGAAAAAAATAAAATAAAATAATAAAGAGTTTAGAATTACTGAACTTTCTCAACTGTACTGTACATGGACAGCACTCTCTTGTGGAACTTTACTTTTTCTGTTATTAAATATTCTCTTCTACATCCAACTTCCCTTTAACAATGTCAATTTCTTTATTCATATTTGCAGATATGATTAAGCAGCTGAAAGTGAAATATAAACTTACGATGTTTAATTGTTAATTAAGGATATATCAAGATATTACACTAAAACAGAACATAATCCCAAAAAAAAGAATTACAGCCAAGTTTTTCAAGATCCATGAATTAAGATTTAAGCAAAAGAACAAAAATTTTTACCTCTATTATCAGTTTTTTTCTTCTAAAAATCATCATCATTGCTTAAGGGGGTGAACAAATTCTGCATCAGAAACAGCTGAAACTGCAATTTGGCTATTTTCATCATCATCAGTTGGAGCAGGGAGATTCAGATCTATCTTCAAAGTGTTTGAATTTTGCTTAACTGGGCTTGTAGTGTTAATATTTGCTGAAACCGCCCCTCCAATAAAATGTGATCTCTTGTGCCCTCCAAGTGCTTGTCCTGATGAGAAAATCCTGTGACAGAAAGGGCACTCATGTATCTTCTCCTCCACCACTGCCGCCGCAGCAACCGCCGCCGTCGCCTCCTTGGGTTCCGTCTTCCCGGCTGCTTTGATCTTCTTGTGGCTTGCCCTGTGCCCACCAAGAGCTTGATAAGACCTGAACAACTTGTTGCATGCTTCACACCTATACTTTCCCCTAACTTTAGTCTTTGTCACTTTCATTATGCCAGAATCTTCTGAATAATCATCTCCAAGTTTCTCTTCTTCGTCTTCTTGATATTTTATTTCATCCCTTTTCCATTTGTCTCTAGACAACATTATCAAACAGTGAGCAACATGCTCCTCCGGTGTTGTGTCTGAAATCGAACTCAATGGTTCAGGTTCCACCATTGATGAGTTCTCATTAGCACTATTTCTCCTTCCTTCTCCTTCAAACTTAGCTTTCTTCATCTCAAAAAACCCGAACCCGTTGAAGTCCGAAATTCTTGATTTCCTAACCCGTTTGGATCTTTTGCAAATCGTATTCTTTTTTGATGACTCTGTTTCACTCTCCCTGTCTTGAGGCACCGCAGAAGAAAACTCGTGATCCACCAAAAGTGCGCTTTTTTTCGGATTCTCCCTCAACTCATAACTCATTAGCGCCTTTACATCTTCACTTTCATCTTCATCTGATGAAGATGATGATGATGATGACGGTGATGAAGAATATGAATGAACTGATTGAAAATCATCATCAAATGGGTTCTCCTCCTCTCCTTCTTCTTCTTCCTTAAATGCCCTTTTTTCTGCAAAAAATTTCATCATATGAGATCTCATGTGCCCACCCAAAGCTCTTCCATTAGCAAAGTTCCTGAAACAGAGCTTGCATCTGTGACTCTTCTCCATCATATAGAGAAACAAAAATTAAATAAAAATAAAATAAAAGTCCCCCTTTTTTCCACACAGTTAGTGAGTTTGTGTGTGAAGCTCCTTTTGCTCTCTGGAAGCTAAAAGGAGTAGGTGACAAGCATTCTTCCACCCAGGGGAATATATATAGTCATATATACACACACACACATGAAACGTATATAATATTCTTTAAAGAATTATATAAATAAGATTCTGGATTATATTTGAAGTTATATTTCCTTCAAAACGGCAAAAAGCAATTAATAAGAGAAGAAACTAATTAAAGCACAATAGTTCCATGGCAGAGGGATAAACATGTAACATGCGACTTTTGCATTAAATTTCAATCCCATCTTTTTATTTCCTTAAAAACCCCTGACTTTCACTTGCCACATTTTCCCAAAGGAAAGTTGAATCAAACACTATATAGTATAGGAAATACAAGGTCAAATTATGTTAAGGATGACGAGGGTATTCTTGGTATTTAAGGGAGGTTACAGAATAATAATAAAGTCAAGCAAAACCGATGGAGGTCAGTTGTAAGTTGTAACCACAAAAAGAGCACTTCAAGAATAAATAATAATGCTTGACTCCAAAAAAAGAGAGAAAAAGTAATTTCTTTTGTTATATCTCTGGAGACAAAAAAAGAAAAAAAAGAAAAAAAAAAGAAAATGAAAAAGAAGAAGTCTTGATTTTGTTGTGACGATTAGGAGGGCTTTTTGGTCAACCTAAAATTAAATGTGATTAATATAGAATTAAAGCATTATTATTCCCTTAATCAAATCGCAAAATATTCAGATTTTGTCACAGGACAAGAGTGGATTGAGGTAATTGGGAAAGTGCATTTAACCAATTTATTATAATTGTTTAATAAATTGGATTGTATATATATTTTTTCTAGAATATTTAGCACTAATTATGGATCTTGGGTTAAAATATGCGATGGGATTGGAGGTGGGAAATGGGCAAGAAACTAACCTCTTTCCTTTGAGAATGGAATTTTGTAGGAAAGTAATTGCCGTTTTGTTAGGGCAAATAGTGGACCTAGTCCCTTTCATTTGTACTCGTTTTTAGCTTTTCCAAAAACCATATTTTGCGCATACACGTCTTCACTTATCTTTTAATTAATTAATAAAAAGTTATTTGCAGCTTCTTTTGAATTACCTTGCGTTTTTATTAAATTGTTTATAAAATTCTAAGTCTAAAATGAAGAGGTGTTTTAACGAAACGAAACTAAAGAAAATATATTTCCACCATACTGTTATTTTTATATTCTGTTTCTAATTTGTTTGTTCGTTAGGAAACTCAAATTCTTATGATTTTATTAATTCTTTCAAAACGCCTATGCTTATTTGCTATGTTCTTTTTTACTTTTTCTTTTTCTTTTTTTTTTTTCTTCTCTCTCATCAATGTTCGATCGAAAAGCTAAAAAAGTGAATAATTCACGAGTGTGATGTATTTAAGATATCAGTTTGTGCTTTTAAAGAGTGTAATAATTAAGACCCATCTTATGTGGAGGTGGGGGTTTAGATTTAGCATGGAAAGTAGGGCAGTCAATGGGTATTTAAAAATTCAATTATTGTTTATATTTGTATTCGTTTATATGAGATATTATTCATATTTGTTTAAAGCAGGATATTGTCCATATTCGATTAGAAAATATCCGACTATAAATGACTACAAGTATAATAATCACATATTCGACTCTTTTAGTATCCGTTTCGAATAAATATTCGTTGTATATATCAATTATATATTTGATTATATCCGTTATTTTTATGAGATAAATCATATTTAAAATTATAAGATATTCTATGAACAAATTTATGTATTTTACACATATTAAATAATATTTTATAAAAAATATTATACATATTATACTATTGTACCCTAATATATTTTAATATTTTCTAATGTGTTTCAAATATTATATATATTTGGAGTATGGACTTTTAGTCATTTACATTACAAGTTGTATTTGATTGATTTTACTCAATTGATTAAACCAATTGGAGTTGGATATAGACGCATATTCAAAAAATATATATATTTGAATAATGGATATTCAAAAAGTAACCTTCAAATATGAATACAGATATGGATACGATTCAAATAATTACAATTGAATACATATACCCAAAAAAGCATATAACTATAGACGATATCAATATATTCGAATTTGTTTGATATCTTATGAATATGAATACGGATATTATTTTTAATATTTGCCAAAAT
The DNA here is from genome assembly GCA_014898755.1 of Handroanthus guayacan. NCBI lineage: Eukaryota > Viridiplantae > Streptophyta > Magnoliopsida > Lamiales > Bignoniaceae > Handroanthus > Handroanthus guayacan. The sequence continues at coordinate 1,424,306 of JACFYI010003551.1, read as the reverse complement.
TGAATACAGATACGTATAACCAATATGTCAATTGAATATGGACACGAGAACAGGGCATTCCATCGGTTTAATATTTGTTTACACGCCAAGGTCTTTAGCCACACACCATGTCAGGCGTGTAATTAAGGTTCTTAATTATGTTTAGCTGCATGCCTAGTTTTCATGGAAATGACTTTCAGTGTACTTGAAACAATGTGGTTAGGGTGGTAATTAAGAAATCATAATATTATGTAGAATAAAGGTTCGTTTCATTTCATGCATGGTAAGAGCCAACTAGAAAACAAAGGGAAGAATCTG
>JACFYI010003551.1:1401793-1423909 GCA_014898755.1 Handroanthus guayacan | reverse complement strand
AAAAAAAGATCTATTTGCATTTATAGAAAAAAATGAAGTAAAATAGTATTTCTAGAATAGAATTGTAAATAGATCCGGTTGAATTATATATGTTATTGTATAAGTTTATTTAAATTTTTATAGAGTTTAATTTATTTTTTAATCAAATCAAGCTTTAATTGAATTGAAAAGTTCAAGTAACTCATTTTTGTTACATATACGTTCAGTTTTTTACTCATATAGTTGACCTTAATACGATAATCTAATTTTATTGAACATAGATATGTACTCAAATATAACTTATTATACTTGGTAAATCAAATTAAATAAATTTTCTACTATATTACAAGACAATTGAGACAATCATAAATTAACAGTTGTAGTGGAACTAATAGTAAATAAAAAAAATTAATAGCAATGGTGGAATCAGTAGTCAATGACCCAAAATTGACGTGATGATAACAATTTGCAATTATCTATAACGGGATTAAAACATGTACTTCAGTTATATGCTACAGTGAATTTTTTGCAATTTCAACTAAAACTACACATCAACTTTATGGTAAAATCATAGTAAATAATTTTTTGCTACTACTATTTTCCAATAACATCAACCTTCAACCATGACAATTATTTAAATTTTCCGTAGTAATACCTAATCTCCAATTGAATGTCAAATAATTAACTTGTCTTTTACCATACTTAATGCAACTACAATTTTAGGGGTTGAGGGAAAAAAAATTAGGGGTTGAGTTTTTAGTGTAAATGACCTAACCGACATAATTATGCAAATCCAAGTTAGGCCTCTCGCAAATTGCCGGTGTTACATTCCCCGCCACATTTCCAGACCGTCGCAGCTTGACCTTCGCATGTATCATATATACAATAATCACATTTCTTTTTCTTTTTCTTTCCCCCTTTTTTTTCCTTTTTTTCCTTTTTTCCCCCCTTAAGTTTGGATGGTAAAGGTGAGAAATAAGAATCGAACCCTTCATCTTCCTTATTAAAAAAAGACAAAGTCACTTTATCTAAAGAATGGTAACTATAATAATTAGCTATTGTGACACATATTTTCCGCCCTTAATTACATTTGAGTATAGAATATTAATATAAAAAATTGAAACAAAATATCAATAATCTGTAATTACATTAAATAATAAATAAAAGGAATACATCTAAGTTAATGCCAAAATTAAATTACTGAAATTTTTTCCTCAAACTTTAAGAAATAATCAATAGGCATCTAATTGAACTTGTATACTCTATTCAGGAAGTGAGTTATTCGCCAATTAAAAATCTATCTTTTTTTTTTTTTTTAACGAATGATATATAAAGATAAAGAGTAACATTCAGTGAACCTTTTTAGTTTGATTGTGAAGATAACATGAAAAGATAAGTTTTTAAGAAAGTGAATAAACTTTTTAGATTGACATATAACAATTGCATCCCAATTTTATTGAATCAGTTAAAATCTAGATAAGTAATAGGAACGATAAATTGGACTAGCAATATTTAAAATTTGATATAAGAACTACCAAATATATCCATAAATTTCAAATTTTATCGTAAACGTTATATTTTACTTTCATTTTACAGAAATCAAAGGGTGAAATCTGCAAAAGTTCACGGAATGACTTCAATGACTTCAATAGACAATCAATTTTCTCTTTAATAATAGTATAGATAAAAATATCAACGGCAATCACACTTCTATCCTAAAAACGTTTTCAAAGAAAAATGAAAATTAACTGAAATATTTAATCTTAAGGAAACAAAAAAAAAGGGAAAATGATTAAGTCAAAGGATCTGTTTGGGTAGTATCCATATTAATTCTAAAAGACAGTTTTAGTTCGTAAGAAAGTGTCATTTCTGTAAGGTCTACACATTTATTGATTCATCACTAATCTCCGTTGACTATGTCTCTCCAAGTTGACAAATTTTTTTCAACCCACAATTTGTATTGGACAGGCTTCTATCGTACTTTGATTTTTTCACAAAAATATCTAGAAAAAATTAATATTAAAGCATATTTTATTCATTGAGCCAGCAGCAGAAGTTGGGAGTTTACTGCTTTTTTACCTTCTTTTTCTTTTGGCTTAGGATCATTAATTATGATTAAATTAGTCAACCTTCAATTTGATCTGTGATGGTTGCATAATGTTACGATAGAAAAAATTGACAGAATTCAAGATTAATGATATTTGGTCGGTAAATTTACACCATTTAGATGGAAAAGAAGCTATATAATTTGAAATGCAATTTTTTTTTCAAGAGATAAGCGATTATATTCAATTATATATCAGTATCATTACATAAATATATTTTAAAGATTAAATACATGAACTAAACACAATCAAATGCTCTAAACTATAATTCGGTAGAGAAATTAATATTACTATACAACAGACAAACACCCACACTCTACTGTTAGCAAACTTAGCATTCGAACCTGCACCTCTCGTATGCAAAGGGAGACACGATGCCGCTTCATCCAAAGGGTGGTAGCAAAATACAATGGGACCAAGAATTCTTGAAATCCCTATTGTCATATCTTAATGTTTTGATGTTGGATACTTGATTAATTCACTAAAAAAGTTTACAACTATATAGGATTGTGAATGGCACAATTTTAATGCGAATTCTTTCTGACTTCTATGATCTAACCGATTAATATGTTTGATAAATCAGGTTGGACTAAACATATGTATAATCAATTGTAGTATTAAATAATTAGATCTGTTTATAAATATTCAAATTCAAATTTTAATAATATCTTTTATTAAAATAATAATAAAAAACTACTAAACAGAATATAATTGTTATTGGGTTTGAGTTTCTTACCCGTTCTAACATATTGCTAAAGCTTAGACTTGAAATTACAAAATGCAGAAGCATTTGAGAATGGAACGTGGGTCGCTTATTGGGCCCACATCAATCTTGAACAAATTAATCAGCCCAATCCTTTAATTTTATGTAAGCACGGTGCGCACTGCGTTTTCATATTATGATACAATTTTTCATAATTTTCCTGTCTTTTCTTTAATAATAAAAACATAAGCTCCTAGAAAATACATTTACTCATCGTAAGATTAGGATTACAAGCAAGCTCTATACGTAAAAAAATGTAAATTTCAAAGTGAAATACAAACAAACTTAAAGTACAATTGTCCCTGTATATTGTCAATTTAAAGATAAAATGAATAATGCTGCACTTTTGAACCTTTACAGCATGAGTAATTATGAATACAAAGAATATACACTGTAGCACATATACCTGCAATTTTCCACAACAAAATCATGAATCAGCAGCAGCAGCTTCATTTGTAGAGCCAATTCCTACTTGTAACCACTGGGATGAACTTCCACTAGTCTCCATTTCCTTCAAGTCACTCAATTTTGCAAACTTCACCTTACTATCTGCCTCATCCTCAACATAATCCACGACCTTGTCATTGCCATTGTTCTCATTATTAACTTTGTCACTAACATTGTTGTTACCATTGTTATCGCTTTCTTTACGTGGGGCTGTACTGTATGCTACATCATGACCAATCCATGGTTGCAGTTGCATATCAGTGGTCACCTCGAAACTTAATGGGTTCCGTGGATCCTGCCTCACTCCTGGCCCCTGGGCCCATGCTGGAACATTGAGATCGAGCTTGTCAGATATATCCACATCCATGGTTTTAAGTGATTGATTCTGATTATGATTATGAATTGGCTCTATGCTATCTTGGAAGTTAAACTTAGGCAAAGAAGAAGTATCTGGTGAATTCGAAGTAATCCAATGGCACCTCTTGTGCCCACCAAGAGCTTGACCGGAACTAAAAACCCGGTGACAAATAGTGCATTCATGAACCTTTGATTTCCTCCTTGCGGCCCCCACCAAAGCGGGCCCTTGTTCAAATTGGTAAGAAGAATTTCCTTTTGATGGTAAGAATTCTAGATCATTTGTAGTAACATCATCTTCCCCTGCTAAATTACTATTATCCTCCACTTGATCTTGTTTTGCTGCATAACAACCTTTGACCTTTTTGTGACTCGCTCTATGTCCTCCCAAAGCTTGGTGAGAATTAAACACTTTCTTGCAAGCTTTACATTCGAACAACCCTTTAGGACTTTGAACCCCTTTGGCCTTATGATCGAACGGTACCGTTTTACTTGTAGGCACGGCAAAAAATGTCGCCGGATTCCGCCGCTCCTCATCCCTACTAGCGGAGGCACACGATTCCTCCGGCTCGGCCACCGGTGGATCCACCGTCGTGTTAGCTAATTGTACAAGACATCTTGCAAGAAGGAGATCATCTTCCTCACTGGGTAAATAAGTTGAACTAAGACAGCCCACTTTCGACCGTAATGACCTCTTCCGTTTAGACCATCCACCCCCGCCGCGTCTTCCACCACCGCCGCCGTCTTCCTCGCCGTCGGAGTCAGAAGCAAGAGAATCCGAAGCATCGTCGGAGGTGCATTTTCCATTCCCATGTTCTAAAAACGATTTCCAAGACAAAAACTCTTTACCACAATTCTCACAAGTTCGACAGCTCTTTAATCTATTCGGATTTGTCCTCAATTGATACATTCTCTTATTATTAGTCCTGATTTCACTCCCAGATCCAAATTTTTCCTCCCAATCACTGACCGTATCATCATCATCGATAGTCCCATTTTCGTCCCCAATCCCGTGGGCCCTCATGTGCCCACCAAGGGCTCTGCCACACATAAATCCCTTTTTGCATACTTTGCAATAGTGCTTAAAATTCGGCTGTTGATCATCCACACAAGCCATGGGAAATGAAAAATTGTGAAAAATGGTGACTAAGTATAAAAACAGAACAAAAGGAAAAGCAAAAGACATGTGAAATTGGAAAAGATGAAGAAGAAGGAGTTAGTTCTTGTAGTAGAAGTTGTTGTAAGAGTGTACGGTGAGAAAGAATGTAAGTACTCCTAGTTTTTCGTTTGTGGATGGGGAGGTAAGAGGTAGAGAAAAATAGGAGTCTGAAAGTTGACAAGTGGAAGGAGGGGCTTGAGGTGGACTTTTTCTGAAGTGGCGCCACCACATTGAAGGGCGGAGAGTGGTGGTTAGTGGTTGTTTGAGATGGGGAAAATTAGAATAGGCAAAAGTGTGTGAAGTTGTGGGAGTGAGACTGAGGAGTGGTTTTCTCTCCTCCGTAGAGTGGAGTAGAAAAAGAGTGGTCATGAGTTGTAAGATCAAAACTAATTCACAATCGTTTCGAGTCCAAGCCAGGAAAATTCTAGCCTATGTCTTGACTCCCCGTTTATGTCGGGTGTTTTATGCTTCTTTTTCGCCATTTAGTTTCATATTTACGTTCTCCGCTATACATACATACACACACACATATATATATATGTATATATATTATATTCTAATTTTGGAGCCATATAATTGATACTGGAACATTAAAAAATATCCGATTTTTGGAAATTGTAGCTGATCAAACTTAAATGTCATTTTTCTTAAAAAATATATGTATATACATAAAAATATATGACTTTTCCTAAGGAAAAAAATTGCAATTTAACGTGGTGTGAATACAAATAATGAATGGGGTTTTCATAAAATATATATATTTATATATATATGAACAAATAAAAAGGCAGTAAGCTCCCCGGTCTTTTACAATGAAGCTGTCTCATTATCAATTAAGTGTGTGCGTATTTTTTTGTTTTTTCCATTTTTTCTTTTTGAGAGAGAGGTGATTTACACATCCAAATTCTTACAATAATACAAAACATCCATAATATCTAAAATGAATATTTAACAAGAAAATTTCTAACAAAATTACTATATAATAAAAAATCAAACAAGTACGTGCATTTGATAATGTAAAGACTAAAGTTTACTAAAATTCAAACAAGGGCGAATAAATGGGTGTGCTTTCTGCGTACTTCTCTTTCTTTATATATATATATATATATATATTATATTCGTAGAGAAGATAAATTGCAATAAACCATATCGCATGATTGAAACTACGCAACAATCTTAAATAAAATTGCCTAACAACTAAGAAAGGCAAATAACACACCAAATATATGGAATTAATAATACTTTAATATATTATACACTTCTTTTCCATAAGTTCCCCTTAACCAAAAACTGATCAGTTAAAATTAACTAATGATTCATAAGATTTTCCAGCCTCCCAATCGGCAGGAATTACATTTTCTGCCACAATAACTTCTTTCGTTTGCAGCGTAGTTAATCTGATAGAAAACGGAGCTTTCACGCCTGACGCCAAGTCGATTTTCCAAGTAGCCCCCCAAGAATGCTGCATCGGAAGCCATACGTCTTTGTTTGAGTTCACAGTTTGCAGCTCAACAGAAGAAAGGTCGCCGTCCCCGTTCAAATACTTAATTACGCATGCAAAATAGTTAGGGTTTGAGCCAGGGTCGACGTCGAATGCCAGAGTCGTGTTGGGATAATTGCAGGGAACCCTGATAATTTAACGTTGAGATTGCACCCAAAAATCAATATTAATTAATTAGTACGTAGGTCTATATATATACATGTATAATATTATGTACATATTTAACCAGTATAATCATGTCATGTCACAATTTCATCTATCGTCCAAGGTTCATGAATGAAACACAAGATATGAACATAGGTATGCAACCTTCTATACTCAACATTAAATGTCCCGGCTTGGCGTAGCATATCAGCCTTGCCAGGCTTCGCCATTGCACCAAAAGCAACTCCACTTAAATCAAAATGAACATTTCCAGAGTCACAAGGGCACTCATCCGTGATTGTCACAGTCACTGGAATACCCGAACACGTGCTGTTCTCTGTACATTTTACCTGAAAATTTATATATCAAACAAGGTTTAGAACTAAATTCATGCAAAAAGAAAATAATATTTAAAAAATATGAATAGTGATTATTTATATATTTGAACCTCGTAGCAAGCTCCACAGCCCAATCCCGATTGAAATAAATTTGCATTTCCAGCAGATATCATTGCAGAAAATGGAGGCTTCTCTACGCTGAAACGATATCCACATGCTCCTCCAACTGTACAATAAAAGTATAAACAGCACTTTTGTCACTCTGGTCAAACTATAAGAAAACAAATTAATTAATCTCGTCATTCACACGCTTTTCACTACCACTTCCAGCTCCATTAGGGTCTCCATACCATGTTGCCACGGCCGGTGAAAAACGATTTTCCACTCTTGAATTATTCTGTTTTTCATGTCTGATGCAAGAACAATAGTTGGGTAGAAATGCAATAATAATTACAAATACAATAACGTAACTAGGATTAAGAAGATCAGAAATATTAATCTTCATTGTGTTATATATCATAAACCCGAGTACTAACTAGTAGAAACACTACTAATTACATAATAATCCTCATATATAAATTTAAAACTTCGTGGCAGGGATATAAAAGAAAGAAAATATATATACTAGAAAAATGTACATAATAAGTAAAGCAATTCAGGGATTATGTTAGATTAATGTCTAGCTATTTCCATGGATTGATTAAGTATTAATAAATATAAGAGATTATGATTTGTGTACTGAGGAAAACTGTTTTAAGATGAAGAAATATTTACTTGCTGAATAGGTATTTATAATTTATTCATCTATTTATTTTCATTAAAGCGGGTTACCAAATTTATCTAAGCAATATCATTTCTAATCTTCTTCACATGTATTGCTTGGTCATTAGAAGGGTGAATTATTTTAATTAACCTAAATCAAAATCAAATTCTGATTAATTTTAGTAACTAGGAAAGGGAATAATTGAGTACATACTGACATCAGTTGACAGAATTCAGGCATAATCATGGCTTACTAATTAATCCTATATACTTCGATTTTCAATTCGAAGAATATGGGTTTGACTAATTGTGGCTGATTCATATTGAAATGCGTTATCACTAAAGCAAACTGATTATGTACCAAAGCAAACTGATTATGTACCAAACTTTACGTAAAATAGGATTTTGAGTTTAGATTTTCAGTAGTTGGGTTTGATTTTCTACTTTATAGTAGCTTGGTTAGAAATTCTCTTCTTAGTTATTGATTTCAAATATTATTAATTTGATGTATTAATGTTAGGAATTTGATGTATTAATTGTCTCCCTCTCAAAAAATATATTAAAAAAAAGTTACATCAATCAATTATTTATTCAATAATATTTCTCAGTAACTGTATAATGAATAATAAGATTGAAAGTTAATGAGTGAGAGAAATAATTCTCTAGTAATAGTTGAAGTTTAGACTTAATTAGTGAAACGGGCGTATGAGGCGGCGCATTTAGGGGCCGACACATTGAATGCGAAATTTTGTCTCAAATTGATAATATCATGGCCCAATGGGCAAAATCGTTATGTTTGATAGGTATACGAAGAAATTGTCAAAATATGAAATTTTGGGTTCATTTATTTAGATTATATTATTTAATTATATACTAATGTATTTAATTTATTGACTATTGTTGATACCTTGACGTAAAAATATAAATTATTGCATTCCCACCAAAAAAGGGTAGACTTACGAACTTACTTTCACAAAATATGTTGAATTTATGTTTTGAATTCAAATGCAAAACAAAAGGGGCCAAACTCGTGCTCAAGTTCCTCGCACTATAATAAATCAAGTAGCGCTCCCATGCAATAAGGTTTTGCCCTAATCGAGGGTGGAGTCCGGTATGTGCAAAGTCACAACTCAGAGACGATTTCCTTTTCTAGAATTATACTTGTTTTCAAATTAGGAAAATTGATCAATAAATCAGGATTGGAAGTTTAAGATTCTAATTGTCTATGTTTGGCGTCTCATAGGTGATTGCTTATTCAACATCCTTGTAAGTTTTCAAGAAAGTCGGGTTAGATTCTTTCTAGAGAATAGTGGATGTTGCGAGGTTGAGTGAACAAGGTTGTATTGTACTTGATTATTTTTAGTGAATTCATTGTCTTCGCTAGCTCGTGGATATAGACTTCGTCAAACCATGTAAAAAGGTATGTGGCTTCTCCTGTTCTTGTTTCGAACTTTAATCTCAAATTTTTCAAAATGCAATCTGACATTATAAACTATTGCATCCTTCAATCCAACCAACTATTTTTATTTATCACAAGTAAATACGATAAGAGACAAGACCACAAAAAAGGTCTGCCCTAACTTGCACGTAACTGCTAAGTACAAACTTGTTCTTAGCTACCTTACTAAGCGACATAAGCTGTCAAAAGTTGACAAGCGATCTATAAGTCTGTCCGGGCTGATAATTGGCAGGAATAACTTTGTTAGCCACAAGGCTCTTCCCAGAATTACCCCCAGAAGTTAGCTTAATAGAAAATGGTGCCGGATAGTTCGATGGCAAATCCGCCTTCCAAACAGCACCCCACGACTGTTGCATGGGGATCCACTCGCCGCTCGAGTCCGCCGCCTGTTTGAGCTCAACTCCGGCGAGTCCATCTCCGTCTTCGTATTCTATGGCGGTTGCAAAATAGTTGGGGTTGGAACCCGGGTCAACCCGAAATGCGACTGATACTCCAGGAAAGTTGCAATCCACCCTGAAAAATGTTAAACCATATACAAGACTCATTATAGGAAAACATTAATGGAAAAGCTTTTGTATCACCTCGATGGATTTATGACGATTTTGAGGAATGAGCAAAATATATACTAATTATGATACACGTGACAAATTTTTGATAAAAGATGAATATAATATGGAAATATGTTTGATCCATGATAAAAATACATTGCATTAACATTCCTTTAACCCTGATGATTTTAGGCCTAATGTGGCTTAGACCTTTTTATAAGTTTGAAAAATTAGATCACACTAGCTGATCATTATTGACCACCTCACGTGTAAACCATGCTTGTCTAACACGTGCTACTTTAAACATTTTGATTGAGAGTTGAGACTGCTGTGCTATATAGTATCTCTAGCTAAAGAAGCAAAACTTATAAAATTTATATTTAAAATTGTCACAATCAAAGTGAAATCATACTATATATATTATACATATTATGTTCATAAAATTAAGAATATATAATTAACTCAGTCACCTCCTATATTGTATTTGCTCAATTCCGACATTCCTAAGTTGCTCTGCTTCTCCAGATTTCGCCATGGTCCCAAACGAAGTGCCACTTAAATCAAATAAAATAGACTGCGAATCGCAGCCAGGACACTCATCTGTTATTACAACAGTCACCGGATCCCCCGAACAAGCTGCAGTTGTTGTACACTTCACCTAAAATTAATTACAAGTCAAAATATATATGAGCAAAATTTCAATTTGAGCAAATTTTATTCATGCAAGTAATTAATTAGTATAGAAGAAATTAATACTATGAAATGGTAATAAATTAAATAAACCTGATAACAAGTTCCACAAGCCTTGCCGGAATCGTAGAGAGAGGAAGCTGCAGCTGTTATTCGTGAAGAAAATGGTGCGGATTCAACTGCATTTTGATATCCACATGCTCCACCTAACAAATGTATGACAAAAATTATGACCTAACAACAAAAATTAAATATATATTTATATATATATATATAATTTTGTATAATTGATTTATTATTTATTTATTTCAATAATGTTTATGCGTACCATCACTTCCTGCCCCTGAAGGATTTCCATACCAACTGGCTCGGGCCGAGGCCCAGTCGGATCCCGATACAAGTTTTGAGAAATCTAGAAGTTTGGGATTAAAGCAGTAGCAAAAGTTTGATACAAGAGAAATGAAAGCCAAGTAGTAAGTGAAAAGAGAGTAACATCGCAGAAGGAAAGCCATGATCAAGAAATTAATTACTTAGTTAATTTCTCAAACGAAGAGAATTAATTGTTGTGGAGTGATTTGTATATGTGATCAAAACCTATATTTATAGGAGAAAATTCCCTCGTTAATCATCAACTGTACCTATTATGTGGGGTTAACGACGAGCAACTTAAGAAACATTTGTAGCATGAGATTGACTAATTAATGAAACTTTATTGTCTTATTATGAGGAAGAAGGAAAAAAGATTACTGATTCACAATTTCAAACTTTTATAGCCTTATATGATCAACCTTCTCAAGCATTTTGCATACTTTCATTTTTTTTCTTTTCCTTTTTCAAGATGATAGTCCAACATTGTGCTACTTTTTTTTTTTTCCCTCTTTGACAAATGAACATTGTGCCACTGTAATTAAAAGAGATTCAAGTAAGAAAAAATCCCGCGCGAGGTTTAGTAATTTCATATTTTAAATTATATATTTTAATTCATATTTTATTCTCTATTCCAGTGCATAGATTTTTGTTCATGTATGATATCTACAACTGTATGTGTTTATAAAAAAAAAATTTATATATTTGATATGTATTTAAGATATAGAATAAATTATGGAATGCCATTCTGAGATAGATAATGTTAACCAATAATATTGGACTTGGAATTCAAGCAAGGACGACTTTAGTACAACGTGCGTTGAGCCGTATCTTGAGAATAGATTGGGTGCGTGTTTAAATCCCCAAGAAAAAAGTTGGAGAACAGTACCCAGATTTAAAAAATAAAAAATACAAAAACAAAACTGAACAAACAAAGAAGAAAAACCGCATTAATCCAGCCGTTAATGTTGGTTATTGACCGTTAGCCGTTGATTCTCACGTGAGTGACGGTTTACAGTTTGAAATTCTTGCACACTTCTCCCGTGGCGGTCGCCCTCGGACTCTACACATAATCCATGATACAAGGCGCGGATTTGGGGATCTGCAGTTTCAAATTATTACATAACTTTTTAGAAGAAGTTGAAAGCAATGTTTTGATTTTTGTTTACTTGTATTATGGACAAAATATTTTTAAAAAAAAATTAATCGGATGGGCGGTTTAATCTTGAGTAATTTACGGACGCATATATTATTATTACCCCCAAAAAATATAAAAAATAAAAATTGAGACTTAGATGGGTTTTAATAGGACACGTATGCAACTAGGTAACAACATTAATCCTGTCTTCATGCAGAATGTGTAGACAAATGGCGATTAAGGTCAATAAATCTACAATTTTAGCTTCGAATTCACATGGCTGTCATAATCCACAGGAGATTTATTAAGATAAACCTTGGAAAATCTGAGGAAATTAGAATAAAACATCAAAATTATGACGAAAAAGATTATTATGTTTCTTTTCATAGTTAAAATTTTTGTTTTATTACTTAACATTAGTCAACACTGCAAGAAAATATTGATAGAAAAATTCATCATAGATTTAGTAAAATATATCATTACAAATACGATTTTGTGATACATTTTATTTTGTCACAAATTTGTTAGTATATATCTTGTTATTAAATAGTTCTATGGTAGAATAGAAATCCATTACTAAACTAACTCATATGTTGAAATTTTCTATCACGAACTAAAAATTTCATAAAAACTCGTTACAAATTTGTCATGAATGCCCTCATTCACATATATTTTGTTCATATTTTTAAATTCATCAATATTTCATCATAATTTCATTACATATGTTGTCTATGCGTAGTGAAATCTTGTCACTGGAAATTTCTCATTGGTGGTGTTTTCTTGTATTGTAATTTGATCGTGAGGAAGATAATTAAAAATATATATTAATTATTACACTTGCACAAATAGTCAAGTTTCGAGTCAGTGATCACCGCAAACATATATGTAACTTTGGGTTTATGGAAATATTTAAAATTTGAATAAATCTACTTATACATATATATATATATATATAATTAGCCACCAAAAAGATGCCGATATTACTATTGATAGGCGAGAACTTTAGTTCACATTTATCCAAATATTATATCTATTCATACTTTAATAAATAGAAATCCATAATTTCCCCTTGATTTGGAGCTAAAATTAGTTTAGTTGCATTTGGATCCTCATCTAGTGATTCAACTAAGATCTTGCATAAAACAACTTCAATTGTTGCTTATTAAACTCTAAGAATAACTAAAAGATACTTGATTTTATGAAGCCCAAACAGCCTAAAATACCCAAAAGGAATTTTGAAAAATATATTTAATGACCTTATTGTTATTGAGATCCGCATTTCTTATACAAGTACTACCCTAAACTTCAACGGGCACGAATGACCCAATCTCAATCGGGAACTGTGGTGATATTTCTAAAAGTTCTAGAATGATACCACATGATCTTGTGTAAATGTTTATATTACTCTTCATCTCAATAAGAAAACTTTTATCATTCACCAGTCCGTACTCTTATTTTTATCGGTTTATTATCTCAAGTGTCGTGTCACGACTTGTACTGACTTAAACTTCAAAGGTTACGCGGGGAACCACCTCTGCTAGCCTAATGACCTTTAACTGCTAGTCGTCTCATTTATCAACAAGTATATGAGATCATTTCTGGACCCATGTCAAATGATGGTGGATCCCATCTCCTTTCTAGAAGAATTCCAACAGGTCACCTTATGGGCCGGCTTTTATCCAGTTCAAGAATTGGGCCGGGTTTCATTTCTGGCCCTGTATATTCGACAAGCTACAGTACTGGACTTGGTTTTTGCCTCTCTGGGCTTGTCCAAATGCGGAAATGGAGACCTGACATCGATTATTGGACTGGATTCAATGAAATATCATCCAGGCCCTTACATTATAAAAGAGTTCTTGTCTTAATTATGCACTTCATAAATATGCCAGGACTTCCGCGCCTTAAATAATTAGTCTTTAAAAGAAAGCTACTTTTGTACATGAAGATTGATGGCATTTTCTTTATTATGTAGATGCTTTGGTTATAGTAAAAATTTATTATATGTTATTGTACGTTCTTTCATAAATTGATGAATCATACGGTCATGTTAAAAAACAAAAAGAAAAAGGAAAAGTTATCCCTTATTCCTGATCTTATTGTAGAACTCAAGAAAAGTTATCAATTATACTATTCGCGAGATTTAAACAAAAATTGTGATCCTATTATTTAAGTGAATAATAGCAATCAGTCAAAGGGTTGGCCGAGTTGGTTTGGGGAGGAAATTCTCCGTAGGTCTCCCAGATTCAAACTTATTCTGAAATATGAGTCTATCACACAAGATGTGCTTAGTACGATTTGTCTAATTTATATGATTTGCAAACTTTGCATTGATATAGGATTTAGTTAAAACATGCCGTATTCAAGTAGTGGTTGTAACTTTCTCGTCATTAAAAAAAAAAAAAAAAAAAAAAAAGAAGCAGAAGAAGATTAAAATCAAACCAGGTAATTCTCTTATTTTATTTTGAGTAATTTTAAATTAGGGTCATGATCTCTATGAATTATTATTTGTTATACCACATTTATCTTGAAACTCTTTCACAAAACGACAAAATTCCCATATAAAATATAATTTTTGAAATTGCAATTTTTCGGTAACAACACTTCAACCGGATAAAAAATACAAACATTTTATATACATGTGTGTGTGTGTGGGTGCGCGCCTCATCTACCGATCATAAGCCAAAATTATTGTAAATAATTACTAAAGTATTCTGCGTTTTGGGATCCTTGATCAACCTAAAATCCATGATGAGATATGCTCAAATGTATTGTCTAAGAAAGCAAAGCACTGCAAATTAGAGTAACGACAAATTATGTTTAATTTTTATCTGATAAAAAGCATACAAACATCATGCTGCATTGTTCCTATAATACCTGTAATTTTACCTTTTTGCCCTCGGAAGAGGACAAAGTTTTGTGGTTTGGATGAATTTAGTCACTTTTTTTAGCTACATCGTGGAAGAAACCTAGGCCATTGTTTATTCCCACAATTGTACTCAAAAGATGACAAGCTGAGTTGTACTAATTTGATTAATCCAAGAATGGGATTATTAAGTGTGCTTAAACCATGATTAATCATGATGGGGTGGCGGGTGGCATATACCTAATTAATTTATATAATAATCACAAATCTTAATAATTATGTTCTGATCTTGTAAATAATTAGGTTATGGGCATTAATAAACTTTCCATGTCTTAAAGCATTATTGAGCTTAACCTTCCAAATAGTATTAATAAACATGTATGAATGGATACATAGTACTAATGGAACATATAATAAAATAAAATTTTAGATAGCTACAGACAAGTTTGATAAGCTGTCGATAATTACTTATTTTGTTTGTCTCAATCCCTTAATAATGATTGTGGAAGACCTTTGAATAGGGTTTTATTAGTTTTTGGCTAAATTGCTTGTTTAAACCATCTCATGAGTTTTTATAGATATTTTGGGAGCTTATAATATATTATGTTTTATTTTTTAAAATAAATTGTTAAAATATTTGAATAAAATAAGATATAATAATATAAAATATTTGAAATAACAATTTTTATGATCCAAATTTATGAATTATGTGACACATCTAATGGCATATTACGATCTCACGACCAATGGCAAAACAGAGACTTGCTTCCCCAAGTCCGTACTTCTTCATTGATCATTGTAGAGGAAAGGAAGTGTAGTGAGAGAGAGAAAGAAAGAAGGGGGCCAACAAAAAAAATCAACAGGAAGGAAAAAAAAAAGACAACTGAAAAAATATTTTTTCCTTTTTTAGCTATTGTTTTTCCACCCATCCTTTCTGGCAACAATTAATTTTCCTGATGATGATAAGATACAATCATGGTTAACTATTTTCCAAATGCTTTGAATAATTTTTAAGTATCGAGAGTATGTAACAATCACAGAAAAAAATAATGATTTATGATTGTTTCACATATGTTATCCAGCTCGATTCGATACTCAACTTCAAATCAATTATACTACATAAATGATAAATCTAGCATTTTTGAACCTTTTTCCTTCTTACTAAGCAAGCATTCATTTTTTATTTTTATTCTTTTTGAATTGTCAAAAGATTTCTACCGGCACTTGCGTGCAAGTTTTCCCCCCTTTTCTTTTGTTTTTGTCAATTTTCCTAATATGTTAAGAAAATGTTCACATCAAACAAAATAGTCCTTCAGCCTGTTGCTAGCGGTGATAATTTCTGGCACAATATGAAAACAAACGGGTAAAATGCAATTTACCCCCTTGTGAAATAGAAAAGCAGCACTTTATCTTGTTGTGAAAAAAAAAAAATAAGCATAGAACCCCCTTGTGTTTCTGAAAAGTTAGCTCACTGCCCCCCTCTCTATTTACTTATATCATTTTTGTTAAGAAGACAAAACTAACCTTCAGTAAAAAAGCTCCCTCCACACCCATTTACCTTGGTAAGTCTTCAAAATTCACATAGAATCTTACTAAATATTTTGAGTATGTATTCGGTTCTATTGAATTTATAATAGTAGAGCAACAATTTTCAAGTTTCAATGCTTGACATATCAACATACATAACTTACAAAATGGTTGAAAAAAGGACAAATGCACAAATGAAAAAAAAAAAAAAAAAAAAAAGGTTGTTGTATGGGCATTAAACATAAATTAAGGAGGGCAAAACAGACATTTTGGAGGTTAAAAATTGTGAAAAAATTGCACTCTAGCGCGTGTGACAAACACAATAGGATGGAGGAAGGTATTGTGCTAATTTTTCAGAAGCATGAGGGGTATCTATGCCTTTTTTTTTTTCACAAGGGGTAAAATGCTACTTTCTTATTTCACAAGGGAATAAATTGCATTTTACTCAAAAACAAACTAGACACTCCCTGAACCTATCGTTAGCGCTGGCAATTTTTAGCATAATATGAAAACATGATAACATTGCCTCCCTGGTTGACTTGCTCATGTCCATATGTAAAGGACAAAGTATAATTTTATTTGTTTATTTAGTTATTTTTATTATAATTATTATTTTCTTCGGAAATGTTAGTAGTTACCACTTGGAGATTGGAGGCCCCCTAAGCGATCCATGTCAGCAGGGCTATGTACTTCTTACTACTCTGTTTCTTCTTTATTTTTTTCTTTTAAGCGAAAAGCATAAAAAGTACTTAAAAAATTTTAATCACAAAGCCGATCCCGATTCAAGATCCACAAAAAATAAAGAAAATAAAAAAATGGAAAAAAGGAAAGCGAAACTGTAATCCATTCATATAATTAACCCAAAAAAAAAAGATTTAAATTACACAAATTTCTGTACAATTTGGTAACCAATCATGACTTATATACCCAATTTTATCAAAGCATAGGTAATTTATGATCATCTACAGCAAAAGTCGAGCAATTTGATTATTGTATCTTCTTTCTTCTCTCTGTTTGGCTTTAATCTCTTCAGCACACCTCAGAGCCCTCTCTATTTGGTACCCTCCTCCAATACTCACTTCCCTCTCCAAATGGCAACAATAACTCTCATAAACACTCACATTCACATGCAATTTGAACTTCATCAAGAACAAGAACTCCATCTCCAATCTGTTCATCTCTTTCGTTGTCAGTCCCCCCACTCTAGCAAAGTATGAATTTCTATAATTCCTGCACAAACCATGAAAGAAAAACATAAGTATTTCAAAAGTAAAAGTTACAGAGAAAGTTGCTCGAAACTAGAAAGTATTTCAATTCAACTTATAAGTATCAAAGAGCTGCTAAGAGAATTGAAACAGCTAAAATTGAGCTAAAGCTTGAAAAGTAATTTTCCTCAAGTGCTTGCAAGCACGCCTAAATTCTATTCCACCGACAGAAACGTAATTGAAGAAGGATGTAAGAAACTTACATATCCTCAACATATTTTGAAGCCACCATAATTGTCGTAATGAGCAGCCGATGAACATTCCTGGCTCCAATTCTGAACTCAGGATAAAACTGGCAAAATCTATCAATATAAACATAGGCAACAACATAGACCGAAGGTCCAGCTCTGGTATATCTGAAAATCCTCTCTAAATAAGATTGGATTGTCATATCCGGCGTTTCATTGCAATCGAAAACTCGCGTTTTTGAAAGCGGCCATTTGCAGTTCTTCGCAATCCTCTCATTTCTAGCCAGCGTTCTTTCAATAAGAGAAGCAAGAACAGAAATTACTAAAGGCATGCTTGAATCCTGTTGATATGAGTATGAGTAGAGATCACATCTCATCTTTCTTGGAGATATTAAGGCCATTTTGGGGGATAACTGAACTGCAATTAGGGTTTCTGATTTTGAATTTTGTGGGGGATTGAAAAGGGGAAGATTTGAGAGGGTACTTATATGATGAGGGGAAAGAGAGTTGGTGAGTGTGAGAGGAAAGGGAGAAGTAGTTTCTTTTTAGTAATTTATTATTTTTGAAATAATTTATTAATTTTTTGACAAAAAAATAATTTATTAATTTCGAATATATAACAAAGTTAAATTTGGAAGGTGGGTGGGAAGGGGGGGAATATCAAATTACAAGATATTTGCCTCCTAATTGTAAAGGCAAACTCCAGACAGAACAGCTAGTATTCTGCTTTAAATAAATGCTGGATCACATATAATATTTGCAACAACTATTTTATATAATTTTTATTAACAGATATATGTGATTTTAATCTACAAGTATTCAGGGAGGGTTAAATTGGTTTTTAGCTACCTTAATTACCTTCTAAGTGTCATTATAAAATTACGTGCACGAGTTAATTAGTTTGAGTGGATTCAAATTATAAATTTCCCTCCAAGTTTCGTGTGCTAAAATTTACATAATTAATTTGGTTGCTGTAAATAAATGGTGAAAATTTGGCCTTCTTTCTAATAAGAAAATTAATTGATTAGAGGAATTAATTAAAATTAATAAAGTTTGATCCTTCTACTTTAACATAAGACCATATCATTACTAGCAAGTTAGCTTGACATGTTATTTGTCGTAGGAGGATCACGAATTTTAAACATGTTCGTAGTAATATTTTGTGAACAATCACCTCTATAAATGATGAATTCCAACTATTATTCTGAGCAATTATTTTTACAATTGAGAATCTCTTTCAGCAATCCGTAAAGAGCCACATCAGTTACTAAGAAAATTTAACTAATAGTTCAAACAATCATAAATTGTAACACCTATATTTGAGGAATTTGAGTAACAGTTTATTCACAATAAATTCTGAGAATAAAGAACTTTCAACAATAATTTATAAATAACTACTTGCGTCAGTGCAAAATAGTTCAAAAATATCCTAATTATTGCTTTAATGAAACTTAATAACAAAAAATTAACAATAAAACACTCCTATAATTAGAGTTAATGGGACTTTTCATCAGGGTAATTATGTCTCCTCTTCTTTATATTTATCTTGTAAGAGGTAGGTATAGTTAGAGCCTAGAGGGCGCCGACAGTGGGTTAGAGGCTTGGAGGTAAGAAGAGTAGGGAAACAAACATAAACAAATATTGAGATGTGTTAGGTCAGAGATTGGGTCCACGGCTAGAAGAAATTAAAGCATTATTATCAGAGGGAGTCTTTCTTTGAGATTTGTGTCAAAATTAAATTGAATTTTTATATATTATAGTACGGGTACACGTGCAATAGGTTAGTCAAAACCATCAAAATCTTGGTTTGCAACTTGCAATTTAAGGCAGTGTACAAGGGTTTCCCGGAAATTAAACCCACACCCCCCATGTGAAAATTTTCGCCTGATCATAAATATCATATCATGGTTATGTTTGTTTTGATCATTATAAATAATGAATTTTGACAATTAAAAAAATTAACAGTAACTACGGAAGTAGTAATCAAGTAATTTAAAATTAATAGTAGTGATAATAGTATTAGTCGAGGATTCAAAATTAATAGGTTGAAAAAGTAATTTGTTGTTATCTATCCACGGCTATACATCATGGTGAATTTTTTACAAATCTCCACCAAAATTACACATCACTACCATGATGAAAGTGTAAAAAATAACTTTTCACCTGCACCATTATGTCCTATTAACATTAAGTTTCAATTTCCAATAATTATTCAAATTAATTATAGTGCATGTACATAGTTTAGTTTATATGTGAGGAAGGTTGAACCTAATTGTACGAAGTGAGGGTCCAAGAAGTAGGTTAATCATAAGAGTTTAATATTCTATGGTTATAAAATATTCGGTTGGAACCGTAATGCCACGGACAATTGATCATAAGAGTCTTATAACATTGTAAAATATTTAATTTGAACCATGTCTAGTTAATTTAAAAGTATCAATTAAAATAAAAAGATATGATTCATAAATTATCGCCACAAGCAAGTTCGAAAGTGCTAATGAGGCCTTGTCTAAGTGGCAAGATGAGACCTCGTAATTTCTTGATTCAAGACAAAGAAGACTGATTCTTATCAATGGTGCGTGAGCTTTTTTCTGTCATATGGTATTTTAGAGGATTTTTCTTATTCCAATTAATATATTTTATCTTTAAATATATAAAAATATTGATATTGACATATTAAATGAACATATGCGTTTACGTAAAAAAAACAACAAAAGTTATGATTTAAAACAACTAAACTACCGCATTAATTAATGATAACAAAATCTATACTATATCAGTAACCCCACACATAGTTGTCTAAGCAGCATTCATCATTCGTCTAATCAATATGATGCCCACATAAGAGGTTCACCAATTTTAATAGTTTCAATATTTTAGATATTTCATCTATTTCAACTAATATTTTTTCTTTTATACCGAATCATTTATTTATAATATAAAAAATATATATCAATTCATGCAAGTAACTCTCCGTCATCAAGAAATGAGAGAAAGAGCTCAAGTGGAGATACATGATCCCTTCTTCGAGGGCTTTTTTTTTTTTTTTAATCCACTTAGGTTCCATTTTGTGGAAATGAAAATTACAATAAGCACAAACACATCAACATATTTTCTAAATTAAAAATTTATGTAAAAATTTTAACATGTGAAACATTAATGTAGTTGAATGATGGGAACGGACGCGATGAAGAACAATAAAATCTAGTTAAAAATGCAGATAAAGATATGAGATCAGGTCAAGTACGATTTTGTACAATATCATGAGTACCAACAATCATGTCGACGTGAAAAGCTTTGGCCCCATTTCCAATCTTGTCCATACAGCCTGTGCATGCCCATCAATTAATTAATAATTTTATAATTGCATTAACAATGAGTGGTCTTTTTCTTTCTTTCTTTCTCTCACGAGTCAACTCAGTTTCGTATATATAGTTATTAATCGTGTGCACTGGCAAGATAAAAGAAGAGGCAATAATTGAATAATAAATCCAAAAACAGTTTTTATCGTCTCTTTTTTGGTTCAACATTCATTGCACGAGCACACAAGGCTAGTGTCGGTACGACTGTACTAGACAGCTTGCTTCAAAAAGATCAATTATGTCATTTAATATACCTGCCTGTATTCATAAGTATGGATTGTAATTTTTTAGTCATATTGTAAGTAAATGTGAGTGCCGGAGTACTCCCCTACTTCAAAATTAGCTCGAATCAGGACTTTGAATTAATGTTCTAAAAGTTTTATTTGACCTAATTTTATCATCGTAGGTTAGGATTGCTGAATGGTCTGAGGGAGGAGGAGTTAAATATGATTGGGATAAAAATAAAATAAAAAAGATACTAGAAATAATAACATATCAGGTTTTTTTGTACTAATACATTATTTGACCAATAGGCATGTCGACTGGGTTTGTAATAGGTAGGCATGAGCAATTGATGACAAACCTTTCCTGCACCTTGCGATTTAAATGATTTTATAAGCCGTGCATAATAAATTTTGGCTACGTCTTTAAAGAACTTGTCATGTTGTAGCATGTGAATTCCTCTTTAATAGTGTGGGCCGTGAAGTATTCATATCAAAATTGAAATTGAGACACGCATATAATTAATAAGAAAACACTACTATAAAATATGACTAAAATAAAACATTAAAACATATTAGTTAAGTTCGAGGATTTTATGGTATCAAACGGAATGTCATCTGCTGTATCTCATGGTGAAAGGATTGTCTACACATTTTTCTGAAATGAATCTCGAAAACTGGTTTTTCATAAGATTGGGCCTTCGGCCTGACATTGTTTACCTGCACAGATCCATTCCTAAACAATATTTTGGGCCTACCGTTATTGGGCTTGATGGACAAGGTCACTCCACGTATCTTCTTCAGCGCGTATTCTTAGTCACGTTGAGAATGACAATGCCTATTTGCAACGCCGCCTCTTATATCAGAAGTGATTAATACGGTGTTTGATTAAGCTTAATTAAAATACTTCATAAGTTACCATATCTAAGAATAGGGG
>JACFYI010003551.1:1374655-1393370 GCA_014898755.1 Handroanthus guayacan | reverse complement strand
AAAAAAAAAAAAAAAAAAGGAAAAATGTCAAAGAATAAATTACAAATTACATTATTACGACAAGAAAAAGAATATCAGTGCTTCTCTCACTAAATTCTAAAATAAAACAAGATCTCCCTGAAACCCGGCACTTAATTTTCAAAATCGAAAAAATATAAAGTACAAAAAATCTCACACACTCGTATTTTGCGCAGAGCTCTTACCTTCTTACCCAACACAAAAAGCAATTATTCAAGCTTATATAGTTAATCCTCCACTTTACTTGGAGAAATTAAAACAAATTCAAGATAAACTAAAGAATTTCCAATTTAAGTGCAGATCTCTCCCATATATAAGCTGGGCAAGAGGATTTTACAAAAAGTTTGCTATAATCAAGTCTTTGAACCGGAACCCGAACCCGGACCTGCAGGTGGCTGTTGAAATTGTTGGTACAAAGCTGCCAGCCTGCTGTATGCCTCCATATTCATGGGCTGCAATCACATATTAATTTTTTTTGTATAATTTCAACTTTTTATTCAATTATTTGAGAGGTTATAATTAAAATGGCTAAAATGCAATTTACCCTGTAAATACGAAAATAGCAATTTATCCCACTAGATTACAAAAACAAGCAGCCGGCCCTTTCATGCTTTTAGAAATAGACGCTCGATAATGACCCCCTTCGTCCAAATGTACGTTACTCACGCGTTTAGTGTGCCACTGTTTAAGGATTTTTGACCTGTTAAAATGTCTGTTTTGCCACTTCTACAAGTTACTAGCACAAAATTTTGCCTCGATTATGTCAAATTGCAAAATTTAATTACGAAAATTTGATGTATAAAAGATTTGGGTGAAAGCTAGCTAGGGCCTATGGAATTTCGTTTTTTTGTCTCGTGAGATGTAGATAAGGAATAACAGCGGTAAATGGGATAAAAGGAGCTTTTTATTCAAAAGCAATTTTGTCCTCACAATTAAAAACATATCAGCGATTGGGCAAATGAGGGCAGTGAGCTTCTTTTCAGAAAAGATTGAGAAGGGTGGACGGCTAGCTAATTGCTACTTTCGTATTTCCGGGGAGTAATTAAAATCTAGTTTTGTAAATTGTAAATCAACTCACTTGGGATTGGCATGCAAGAAATGCTGATAAAGGGTCCGGCGGCATTACTGAACCCGCTGGCGGCGGAGGAGGAGTCGGAACACGGTCGCCAGGATTATCCCACGGTGGCACAGGCATGAAGGCTGCCGCCGGAGGAATGACCGGTGGTATTCCGGCGGCTCGGCTGATGGTGTTCATGTCCATGACTCCCATCCCCATGCCCATTCCCATTGCAGGAGCCATCATAGACATCTGAAGTTGTTGCTGCATGGCTAATGGCAACATCATGGATGGGATGTTCATCCTGCTCATCATGTGGACTTGCGCTTGCAGTTGTTTGAGGTATTCTATTACTTCATTCAACATTGAGGCTTTATCTGTCTGCAAGAACAATATGGCATGGATGGGAATCTATTTTAATTAAAAAATAATTAATTAAACTATGAACAGATATGTGACAATATTCAATTTCCATCATCAGACACAAAAGGCTCATCTTGATGAGGTATCATCATGTCTACTCAAGCGACAGTGGACCAAGATGGAAAATTTACTTTCTTGAGGTATTATGCTAGCTACTAGCACACTTGGCACAGAATTTCATCCTTATAAAAAGACTGCAGGCTCAACGAATGAGAAAAACAAGTTATAAATTGCATCAATCCTTCCACATTTTTAATGCAAGGTGATCAATTTTGATATCATCAAAATCAAATCAAGCTTAGAAACCATAATAGTGGCTTTTGTAGATTAGCAATTTACTCCAAATTTACTTTGTCTCATTCCATTTTATGATACATGTCACTTAAGTATAACTTTGTAAAATTAAATAGAAGACAAAATACGTATGGAAATTTTATAAACTGAAAAGTTTTCCCTATTCAAGCGAGAGATGATAGAGTGGGAAAGGAAGTTGGATTTCTATTTTAGCGTACATTAAGATTGATGAAATAAAGCCACGCGATTCAAATGATTGATAGCAGACAAGCATGTGAAAGGGTTTCCCAAGTGGACTAAATTTATGTGATACCAGATTACTTGTCTTCACAACTAACAACCCTCTGTCCACTTGTCTCTGTTTCAACATTTCTGTGTGGACTAAATCTCTATACTGTGCCCAAATATTAAAACACTAGCATTTCAAATTATTGGACCATATTTCAGAACATCATTGTCTGGTGTACAATATTCGTAACCTGTTCATTATCCGGAATTAATTATTAGTACTTTTGCTTTAGATCTCAAACTTTTTAAAATCAAATATTAATTTATTAAAGAGAATATATATATATATATATACACAAAATGCATAATTAATTTTATATATTCCACAGGGGTATCATAAAAGGTAAAAGAAAAAAGTTCATTCTAGCTATATTTTATCGTACCTTGCTGGAATTTGGGACCAACTTCTGCAATGTCTTCATCCTTTCATTAATTTTGTCTCTTCTTTTCTGGATTTATACATAAGAGAGCACTATATATCAAATATCCTGTATAATTATAAGGCATAATTATATTAATTCAAACATTTCAATATATAAAAGTTCTGATCTTTTTTTTTCCCCCTTATATGGGCATGTTTATAATATATTGATTGTAAGTACCAAAACAAAAGCATGTTACTACTAATTAATACGAACTTTTTGGCTTTTGCCCATAAAATATTATTAAATTATTTCGAACAGTTTTATAAAAAATCACGAATGCCTTTTTTCTTTAATTTCTTACAACTTTAAACATAAATGCCCTTTTTCCTCGAAAACTTTAAACATAGATTCATCACCAAAACTTATCAGAATTGAGAAAAAGGAACTTACACGTTCAGACTGATTATGAATAGCCGCCGCCCTACTCCTTTTAGTCGAAACCGACGATTTTCCAGTTCCTTTCTTTTTGCCATCCTCATCTCCTGCCTGATCCCTCTTCAACAAATACATACGTTCGAATAAATATTTTTCATGCATATATATATATATAATAATATTAATAGGTACATAGAAAAACATACATATAGGATAAAATTTAACACATGCCTGTGATCTGCTGTGACAAACGGAGTCATGGTCGTCGGCGGAGGCCTTGGTATATTCTTTACCAGAGATGGTGTTTTCCGGCGAAAACAGAGAAGTTGACGTGGACGCGCCGCCGGCCAAATCTCTCTCGTAAGTATCAAGCGTCACTTGGTGGCTGTCTCTCCCGCCGCCGCACGTGGCGCTCTCGCTCACGCTCCCATTGGTTCTGCAGCTGCCGATTCCCACACGCGGGCCACGAGCGGCACCACCGGCGGCGCTGCAAGAACCCACACGTGTGGAGCATCCCACCATGCTTCCGGGGACGGGGTCCAACACGTGCGTGGAGTTCTCTTGATTATAATCACTTCCGGGAATATTATTATTGCATGGCACGAGAGCGTCCATGGTCATGGTGATGGAGGCGCTGGCGGAGAGGTTTACCATCGTGCGGTGATGGTCAAGCCAAGGGACGAGGTCGTTGGCATTGTCTCCGCCGCCGTCCACGGCGGACTTGGGTTGGGGGTGGCAGGTGGCTTGATCGACTATTGACTCGAGCGTGCCGCCGGCGCGTGCCTTATCCCACGTAGCGTATTTGGTGGGAGAGGATGTGGCGGTGGGTTTGTTGATCACGCGCGGGGGTCCTAGCCCATGCATGGCTAGTTGCCCATTTTCCCATGTTAGTTCTGCCACTTCATAGTCGAAACTGCACATAATTAAGGGTGACAATATAAATATAGGTGCTAAAAATTCATCTCCATTAATATACTATATTTTAAAATTGCAATTTTAGCAACATGCGTTACAATAAATTAAGAGAAATGAGAAAGAAAGATTACGAGGGCACATCGGGAAGCGAAGAATTCGACGAATTGGAATGACCGTGAGGATCAATCTTAGGCGGGACAACTAAATTCTCATCCAGATCCCAACTTGGTACACGTTGATTCATTATGAAGGGTTCCTTGAAATTCTATAAAACCAATTAAACTTGTAGCATTTGAATTAAGCAAAATATATATGAAATATTTGGGAAAGAGAAGATCTTCTTCAGAGTAAAGAAAAGGGAAATCTTTTCTTGGTGGGTAGGATATATGTGGGAGAGGGGTGTTTAAGGGTGGAAGGACAGGGGATCCCAGTGGGATTCATAGAGATAAGAACAAGCACAATTTGAGAGAGAAAGTGAAAGTGAAAATGAAAGATTTTCCATTGGGAGATAGAAATTAAATAGGGTATCCTTTGAAAGAGATTTTGTGGGCGGAGGGTACTTTAACTGGACATTGACTGCGCGTGGGGAGAAAAAGTAACTGTACTAAGTAATTCAATCATTAGATATTACAACCGCGTCAATTAATTAGTTCACAATCAGATATTATAAGGATAAAAAGACATGCACGAGTGCCTAGAGATTTGGAGCTAGAGGTAAAGAGTCTTGTTTTGGCTGGTATGGGACCGTCAATTCGGGTGGATGGGGTTAATGTAGGAGCATGGTATAAAAATTTTAAACTTGAACTCAATTCAAATTCCGAACAGACATTCAAATTCCAAACAGACATATAGTTTGACACGCTCAATTTGAATCTAACTCAAAGAAAATTGGATTGAATTCGTTTTGACTTGATTTTTAATTAGTTCACTTAAACTCAATTCAACTCGAGCTATTTTGCTCTTATTTTTGTTACTATTCCAATTGTTATTACAATTAAAAAATTATCAAAATTTAAAAAGTCTAATTTCGACTAAAACTATTATATTTCTCTTGTAACTAATATCCTATTAAGGATCAAAATAATGAATTATAGAATTTAACAAATTACAAATCAATAAACCATTATTTTAAGAGCCAAATCTTTACAAACACAAACATAAGAATTTAACATGATGAAAATAACCCTAAAAATGTTATGCAGTATATCATATATGTAGTAATTTTATTTATGTATCTCAAGTCGGGTTGGGTTGAATCGGTTGTGAGTTGACTAGTTTTTTATTTTTGGTTGCTGAGTTGACCCACTAACCCTAACCTTAAGCTCCAAACTCAAATTTGAATTTTTTTGAGAGTGGATCGTGTTAGGTTGATTTTTGATATTAGAGGACTGGTTCCTAGATATGAGAATTAATCTTAAATTAATTAGTATCTTAATGGAATAGGATTCAATCTCAATAACAACTGTGATTTTTCTTGTAAGAAACTATAACTATGATCTAAATTTAATATATTTTAATTCTCATATTAGCAAATAAATAGAGTGTGATCCAAATTTTATAATAAATATTTGAAAAATTAGTTGAAGTATCAGTTTTTATCTCTCTCTCTCTCTCTCTCCCCCCCTTAAAGAGAAAGGGAAAAGAAAATATAATATTTCACATTTTGTAGTAAGAAATACTGGTGTTCTTTTCTCATTATTTGAGATTTTTTCAGAGGATTAAAATTATTACCAAATGATGTCAATATGACGCTATCTTGATGCAGATGGAACATCTTTGTCCAGTAACACATCTAAATTCTCATTATGGTACCATAGCAGAAGAAATGAATATGTACATATTCCCAAATCTAGTGATCAAAGATTGTCATCGTACATATATTGCTTCATGTTAAAGGAATCAAGTCACTGAAGAAAATTGATAAATAAAAAAAAAAAAAACCAACACTGTGTTTATTATAATAATAATAATTATTATTATTTTTCTAATACTCGTGGGCGAAATTGGGACACGTGATGAGATATTTCGGAAGCACCTGGATGGAGAGATGGAGATCTACTGCGGAGGCGTCAAGTGGAGTGCGCGTGGGGAATCCAAACTTTGGACTGGAGCAACTAACGAATCACGGGGACACGCGTCCACAAATTTACTGAGATTGAAGCTGCCGTAGACACGGTCGTAGATGGGGCGCTCCACATGTCACCACTCATCTCCACGCGCTGGCAGGAAGCTGCCAAATAACGCTCTGCAACCCGAGTTTCACTGATTTGAAGGAGCACTACACAATCATTTAAAATATGTCACAGCTTTGTATAAAATAATTATGATTTGTACACTGTGGTTAGCCTAAAGTTTATATTTTCTATTTTTCCTTTTCATAATATATGATTATTACATGCAAAAATTTTAGAGGTCGTTTATTTATTTTTTAATAAGAAAAATAACACATTATCATCAGAGGAATCAATTTAAGGCTTATCATATATTTGAATCATAATTACTGTTATGAGTATGATATTGCAATAACAACTCGACTAAAATATCAAATTTTTTAAGTTATTTCATTATTTAAACCTAATGAAATTTACAAAATACAGTAACAAGTCTGATTAATTAACACTCACAAGTGTCAAAATTTTAGTGGGACGATTGCAACTTGATAGGATTCGAGTGTGCCACTATTTGGATATACATAACAATTTTCTGATTTGGGATCTGACAGGACAGGACTCGCATATTCTCCGACAACATGTTCCAATTCAAGCTAAAGATCCCTCTCGGGACTCGATATACTCCATACTACAAAATTTCTGAGAATTTCTTGATATGGGCCTGAAATGCATAGAGGATCAGGCCCTATTAATTTGGGTTGTACTTATTAACGTATTGATTTAGGGTGATTGATGGATATATTTGAATCAAATCGAGACAATTTAAAAGTGGATAAGATTTTTATCCAAATGATAAGGTGGAGATCTTGTGATATTAAAGATCATTAGCTCAATTCTATGAATGTGTGGAGTCATAATTCTACCTTATGGAATGCTGTTAAGGATTTTTCTATTGAATGTTGTAATCTCTTTTCTTAAAAGAAAAATAAAAAAAGAAAGACAACATGCACAACTAAGTGGAGTATGTAATAAAATAATTCTATAAATTTTAAAAATTTCTTGTTACTATCACTTTTATTAATGATTTGCCATTTAAGAAATATTGATCCGTATTTCTGAATGCCCATTCATAGCTCATTTCAATTGGCGCAAAATATCAACAGATCTGGGCCTTAACAAATATACTAGGTTCTGGATTTGTAGTTTTAGAAATCTAAGGCCCAGTTAGGCTGACTTGTTGAGTTTGGGCTTTGCCTAAAAAGGATATTATTATTATTATTGTTATTATTATTTTAATAATTAATTAATAGATAAAAAGGAGGGAATCCTATAAACAAATACTTCTATATTAGAGAGAAACAAAAGATTAGATAAATAAGGTTAGTGAAACCCATTGTTGAAATGCCAAAAAAGTTATTACCTCTCCCAAATTTAAAAAGGTTCAACGAACTTTACACTGTTAAATTTAGAATATCAATATTAATTTATATCATGTCGTCGAACTTATAAATCATATTTACTTAAAATTTAAGTCCGTTTTTACAAAAATTGAAGAGCATTATTAAAGTTTGTTGAGTGGAGTGATATCAAGTCTAAAGTTTGATCTCATCTCGTACCCCTCAAGAATTAGGGGGTAAAAAAAAGAAAAGAGAGAGAGAGAGAGAGAGAGAAAAGAGAAGAATTTAATGGCATGCATTCAAATGATTAATTGACCAAAACCTTCCCTCAAATCATCTTTTTGTATCTTACTAGTTAGGTTGTCCTTTGTGGTTTGTCAGTATTATCATGTTTAAGTTTAACCCAAATCTGCCCTTCAATTTGTGATTAACATATGAAAAGCCTTATATTATCAGAAATAAATCCCACTCCATTGACCAATAACCAACAGCCACGTCATCCAAACACCAAATTTCAAAGGTCGTGGCAAAATATGAATGGTGAAGGACCCACGAATACCAGATTGCACTCGCTCTTCATAATTACAGCAAAAACATTGGGCGCCCCACAAATCCCATCTCCTTGTTCATTTCTCATTTTCACAAAAAATAAGGAAAGAAAATCCAACTTCTCTATTTCCAACCTGCAGAAAATTACACACACACATACAAAATTACAAGAAACAGTAAAAACCCTTTCAATTTTCAGCAAAATTGAGCTCTTTTCTTCTACCTCAGGGAGATAGAGTAAGATACATTAACACGTCTGTATTATTTTTGTATATATTGCGTGTATTTTCAGAAGGAGAGATTCTGGGTTTCATCTGATTCTAGTACGAGGAAGAGGGCCACCTGAGATGCGTTTAAGCATTAGGTGCTCCGCAACCCTAACCCTAACTCGCGAAAATGTCGTATTCGCCTGTCAAAAACCCAATTTGCGACCCGAGCAAGGCCAAGAAGAGGCGGCACTGGAGCTGGTCAGACCACTTTCACAGCGACAGGGTCGACCCGGGCGAGGCATTGAAGCATGTAATCCTCAAAATGCGCCTTCATTCTATTTCTAACTCCGGGTCAACCACTCCTCATTCTGAGTCCGAAGCCGAGTCCGATTCCTTTAGCCCCAACCCGGTTTCCACTGCTCCTGATTACTCTAGTTTGCTGTCTGATGAATTGTTGTTAAAAGTTTTTAGTAGAATTTCGGACACGAAACAGCATTTTTCCAATTCATTGGTTTGCAAGCGGTGGTGTGTGCTCTCTGGGAAGTTGATTCAATCGATTAAGTTACTGGATTGGGAGTTTCTGGAGTCAGGGAGGTTGAGCTTTCGGTTTCCAAATTTGGTTGATATTAATATTGTGTCAGCTAGTATGAAATCAGAGAGAAATTCGGGGATTTTGTTGAGTAGTAAGTTATTGGAGGTTTATTTGAATTCTGGGGTGTTGGAAATTGATGGTTTCTTTGTTAGGAAAGAGGACATTTTGGATTCGGAAGTGACTGATAGAGGGGTGAGGATATTAGCTGAGGGGTGTAGGAATTTAAGAAGAGTAGCTTTGATGAATGTTAGTGAGGAAGGGTTAAGTTGCTTGGCCAAGGAGTGTGAGCTGTTGCAGGAGATGGAATTGCATTGTTGTAGTGATTTTGCATTGAGGGGGATTCATGAGTGCCAGAATTTGCAAATATTGAAATTGATTGGTAGACTAGGTGGGGTTTATGATTCGGTGGTTTCAGATATTGGAATGACCATTTTGGCAAGGGGGTGTAGGCGATTAATGAAGCTCGAGTTGGTGGGATGTGAGGGGAGTTATGACGGGATTAAGGCAATTGGGATGTGTTGTGAGATGTTGGAGGAGTTGACACTTTGTGATCATAGGAAGGAAGGTGGGTGGTTGTCGGCTTTGTCATATTGTGGAAACTTGAAGGTTTTAAGGATCCAGTCATGTAGGTATATTGATGGAAATCCAGGACCAGATGAGCATTTGGGATCATGTCCAATGCTTGAGGAGTTGCATTTGAGGCAGTGTCAAATGCGGGAGAAACAGGATATAAGGGCATTGTTTTTGGTGTGTCGGACTATTAAGGAGCTAGTTATCGAGGATTGTTGGGGATTGGATAACAGTATATTTGCCTCTGCAACTATTTTTAGGTATGAACTATGGTTCTACTTAATTTGTGGTTTCCTGCTTTAGAAACTGAGCTTCATTATTCTAGTTCCTGTCATGAGGTTGTCTAATATTTTAGCTGCAAAAGGAATATAATGTACTGCTATAGTCATTCATTTTGTTGTGATATGAGCTCCCGTATCTTCAAATTATTAGCATATCTACCACAATTGAAAAGAAAAAGACAAAAAGAAAAAGAATTTTATATCTGCCTGAAGTGCAATTAGTTCTGACAAGAAGTTGTCGTCCCTGTTCAGTTGTTTTTTTGAATATCTTTTGCCATATCGTGAAAAGTATGGATAATATCTCTATCGTCTTTTAAAATTCTGTGATATGCCACGTTGAACTGATACTTGGACTATTTTACATCGGCATCTTTTGAAGTGGCAATGTGATTATGGTAAATTTGCTTCTGAGGCATAAAAGTAATCAATTACTGAAGCTTATGGAAACAGTGCATGTCTTGCGCCGTGTTGTTGATTCTATTAGTTAACCATGTGCTGTATGATATACGGAGACTTCGATTTTACCCAATTGTCTAATTAATAGTGATGTACATCAACTGGAGAAGTTGCTTCCTGACTAAAGAGTTAGAAGTTGAAATATATGAAGCCAGAGAAATGGAAAACACCAAATTTTTCCTTAGCTCTGCACAATCAAATTTACTCCGTAGAATTAGCTTCCCTTAGTGAAATTAAAATATTGATGTGTTCTTATTCTGTATACAGGAATATAAGATCTCTCTCGTTGGAGGGATGCTCATTACTGACAACAGAAGGATTAGAATCAGTAGTTCTTCACTGGAAGGACCTTGCTGGGCTTAAAGTAGTTTCATGTAACAACGTGAGAGACAGTGAAATAACACCAGAACTAGCAACCTTATTTTCTGTTCTCAAAGAATTGAAGTGGCGGCCCGATTCCAGGTCACTGCTATCAGCTAGCCTCACAGGCACAGGAATCGGACAAAAAGGTGGAAGATCTTTGAGACGGAAGTGAAAGTACTAGGTCCTGATCGATTCTGAGAAAATGAAATTGCGGGTCGAAATTAAATGATATCGATGCCAATGCTAAGTACTTCCCACGTGTAACCAACACTCTGTAAGACGTTATACACCAGGATACCATTTTTACTTGGAAATTCCTAGATGAGATAGTGATTGAGGTTGTCAAATCTTTTGACTTCAAGAATGTGTAATAACACATGTGGCCCTAATAGAACTGACTCTTTCATTGTACTTTTAAGTAGTGCAGCAGTTTCTCTGATAATTTAGGACAGTTAATTCCAGAAGAAGCTGAAGTTATTTTTTGTGACTTTCTTGCAATAAAATTGATTTTACATCACCCTTTCATACTATTTAGATGACCTTGTTGAGATCTTGTTTGTAGATAAACTGACTTAAGTATGTTTTGGCATTGATTGATTCCTGTGAAATGTGAGCACTAGAAGGAGTGTAGGCTGGTGCCCAATTCCCCTGGTCTCTTTGGGACAAGGCTGTGTCTGATAAAATGAAAATTTTCTTTCGAGATAATTTAATTATATTTTCTGTAAAAAAAAAAAAATGAAAATTGAAAACAATAAGTTAGAATAAAATTTTTAAACACATTGTTTGTCACATTCATGTTTAAAGTTCAAGAAAAATTAATAATTATTTCATTGGAAAAACAACGGAAGAAAATATATGTTGTCATTTAACAACGTTAAAACAATTAAAAAAGACAGGCACTCATTTTTCGTTTTTTCCTTTTTTTTTTTTGGGGGTGGGGGGTGGTAATTAGCGTATTAAAATGCATTAATTTGATACATAGAAAATATAACCTTAACCGAATAATTCAAACTTGTGAATATTATGAACTAATTATAATTTTCTAAAAATAAAAATTTAAAATTTAAAAAACATAATAATTACAACATTTTTTTCTTTGATTTGGTGAGCAAATCTTTTCTGACTCAGCCAGTTACCCGCCACTTCTGCTACGTGGCAAAATTTTATTGGTCCGTCCATGTGTTCACCCTGTACCGCGTATATATAATGTCACCCTTAATTAGAAAAATAAATAAAAGAAGTATTTTGTTCCGTCATCGATTGTTCATCGATCTTCAAATCAGAAAACCCTAGAGTGGGAAAAGGACCTCAGATTTCAATTACCCAAAATAAGGTCGGCGTCAAATTTCTACAACTTTTTCTCCTGAATTAAACATTTTTTTCATTCGATTGCATTCATTGATTATATTTGTTTGTGCGACGGATTTTCAATACCTGATTGTACGAAAGCATGATGATGTCTCGATCCAGTGTTTTTAATGATTTAGTTATTTCTTTAATTTTTTGGCTATGAAAACGATATAATTCTGATTGGAATCATGAGATCTGGAAGTTAATCTCTGGATGTAGACTGATCTTTTATTTTTATTGCAGAATAATGATCATCATTCGGAAGATTGTGATTTAGTGATTTTTCTATTTTCTTTGGAAGTGTTCTGGTTAATTTCGTTCGAAAATTTGTTCTCCTTTGTCTGCAAAATTTTTAGGTATTCAAAAGTAGAATGTGCTGCATACGTTCAATTGTTACGTTGCTGCATGTATATCTGCTTGGTTAGTTGGGAGACTCCCAGCCTCCCCTATGTTTATCTGTTAAATCTTGGTTGTGTTAAGGTAGTTGTTGCAAACAATGACTTTTAAAACAGTAGGGCTTCGTAAAAGTAGGGTTTAATTTTGTGCGTCATACAATTTTCTAAGAGCGGTCGACTTTCACAATATAACATACTGGAAATGGGGCTGGTGAATTTAAGGTCGCAGCTCTTAGTCCCTCAAACCAAGTACTAGGAGAAAAATTTCCTGCATATGGTAACAGAGATGGGATAGTAATAATAGCCATAAGCATTTGGATGCAGTATTTTCTGGTCATGCATTTGTTATCCTCATGTTATGTTAGTTTACGGTTTCTTAAATTGTCTCCAGTAGTTGTTATTGAAGCCTATCATGGTTTCTTTGTACAAAGGTGTGGTTGCTAATGGTGTACATGCCTTTTCTATGCAGCGTGTGAGCTCTTAAGTCTACATTCTTGTGTTGTAAATTTGAAGTGGCTGTATCTGGTTGTAATACTAAACAATAGTCCTATTTCTTCATTTTCCTGGTTAATTTATTTTCATTGTTCCTCACTATGTGCTCATTAGCACAGTTTCGGGCTTTGTGTCTTGTTGTTTCTTGGGTATATTGTACTTGTGCCAGCATCTGATCTGAAGCTTGAAATTGTGGATGCAGAAATGGCAACAGGTGGAGCTGCTCCCCAAAGAGGAACCGCTGCAGCAACTGCAGCTAACCTTCGTCGGAGGAGAACAGCCGGTGGCGGTTCTGCTGGTGGAGCAAGTGGAACCATGCTCCAATTCTACACAGATGATGCCCCAGGACTGAAGATTTCTCCTAATGTTGTGCTTGTAATGAGCATTGGTTTCATAGCTTTTGTTGCCACACTTCATGTCATGGGCAAACTGTACTTTGTCCGCAAAGAGTAGACTGTGATTCAGCCGATGGTGTATCAGACGAAGAAAAGAAATTACTCCCGTTAGGACTTTTCCATGGATAAGTTGCTTGTTCGCTTGAATTATTTTTTGCTGAAATTTTGATGAATTATCAGTGTTCATTTGATTTCTGAACTATAGTGCTGATGAATAGGAACTCTCCATGCTTCCCCTTATTGCTTCCCTGTGTCGTCGTATCTTTGGAACTTTGTTTTTAATATTTCCGTTTTCAAGAGTCGGAGAACTTTATCCGTGGGTCTCAGTTTGATTTAATTTTTCTAGCTACTGGGTGGGATCTGTCACCGCATGTCTCATCATTAGGAATATCTTTCGTATTTCAAATTTCAAATAGGTGAATTTGAATAGTTTTAGTAGTTATGGTTGGATATGATAAATTCAAACTTCAAATAGTTAACTAATTCACCGTATGACAGGCAAATATACGATTCCATAAATCGATTTAGCAGGTAATATTAAATTTATCAAATTTATCCACCCGGCTATAAAATAATGATCAATTTGATGCAACCCTAGAGTAAGGGCATTCAAAACTTGCACATGTATGAGCTTCTATTCTTTATCTTACGATATATTTCGAAATTTCAAGTGGTGTAGTTAGATTGCTAATTTAGCAGAAGCAAACTGCATAAAAACGTGATGGCCATCAAAATCGCGATTAAAAATCCCTACTTCCAAGCTCCATGTAATTCTGCTCACATTGTTGAAATAAAACACCATGCAGCGGAAGCACAGTGGCAGTTTGATTAAACGACAAATCCATACATATAACAGACTGAGAAATGAGTTATTACCAAGTCATCTAATCAAATTTACAGCACGAGAGATATATGGTAAACAGTGAGAATCCACATTTACATCCGAAGAGTTCGAAGGCTGTTTCTACAAGTCTGTGGCATCAAGGTTCAGTGCATATTGTCTGGTATTCCGCCAGATACTACACTATCGTCAACAGCTTTTGGGCCCCCACAGGACCTTGCAACCGATTCAAATAGCTTCTCAATCTCCGGTGCACACCTTGTGAAGCTCCGACTCCAGAAGTTGTACCTAGGATTCTGTTATAGAGTGGGAGTAGAAAAAATGAGCTAAAAGTTCACATATTAAATGACCTGGTATGGAGCAAAGACCAATATTACCTTGATGAGCTCAATAAATGTAATCAGGAGCCCCCAGGGATGAGGTCTATTAACAATCAGACGCTCCAAGAGGACTCGAGTGATTTGCTCCTGAATTGTCTCCTGCACAAAGCAGAATGAAAGACATCAGAAACAGGGCATTTCGGTGATAGCTTCAATGAAGCATTAAGAACATAACAATTGATGATGGTGACAACTACAATGATCTTGTAAGAACTCATCCACTTCGCTGAAAAATAGTTCATTTGGGAGGAGGGGAAGGGGGATGAAGAGCAAGGGCTAGATCAATTATTGGATGGTAGGACCTAAGACATGTCAATCACAATCCACGGCCCATTATGGTGTTGGTTCTTGACTTGCAGGTTATACTCGTGATAAATTGATCACATAAACAAAATGCATGAAAAATGGAAAAGTATATAAAGGATAGAGTAAACAATTGCTCAAGGTAATGATATGCCGAAATATCACACACACACACACACACTATGGAAGAATTCTTCTACACGCACCTGGTTTGATTCAGCAAACAGATAAAGAAGTATGAAAGAGAAGTAATGTGTGTGGTTGTTCGGATAACGCAATTGGTTGGCGATAGCATTCAAGAATAGGTAGCGGCCCTCGGTGTCTAGATCCATTATCAACATCTGGAAAATGTCCAAAGCAGCGCTCACCAGGAATGCACTCAAATTAGCCATGGATTGTGAGTGAGAGGGGGCTCTAGCTTGCAGCTGCTGAATAGCCTAACACAAAATTTCTCAAGGATTTGATTCCAAAACTGAATACTAAGATAGCGAACACATATTAGACTAGAAAGGAAATTTAGAGACGCTAGGAGAAAGCATAACTCTTGTATTATTGTTTTTAATTATTTAATGAGCAACTGAAGCATGAAAGAAGTTACCTGCATCCCAACATAAAGTACAAGGGAGTTGATCAGAGGAACATTATAACGAGTCCCAGTACGAGCCGCATCAGTTGGAGAAAGCAGAAGCTTTTGCTTCAACTCACTGAGGAAAGAAGACCCTTGTTGCCTTGTCTGTGGTACAGAATTACACAAATAAAGCTAATAACATGCGAATGGTACAAAAGGGTTATGAGCAATCTAAAACTGACAAATAAAAACCACATCGAGACATTCTCAATCCCACAAGACAAATAGACTCTGTTTATTTTCCTCCTCCCTCCAAAAAAATCACTACTTTATTTTCCTCCTCCCTCCAAAAAAATCATTACTTTGGTTTATTTGTGTTACCTTGAGATACTCATCCACATCACTCTTGATCTGCTTTGCTTTAAGAGCTGCATCAACCTCAGAGAGGATTCTTGGCGATTGACTAATCTCCGCCAGCAAATCAATCTAGGTGACCACATAACATTCCATTTCAGAACTTAATCTAACAGCCAGGCAAAATGTATAGAGTTTGAGTTGATTAAGGAACCTTTAAGTTGGGAGTAGAAGGATCTGGTAGCCTCATATTGCGAGGAAATGCACTAAGGATTATATTTCGCATCTGTATGCAGCTTGGGGGGATGACATCACAAAAACTGAAATGATAATCACATAGGAACTCCGGAAAATCATGAAGTAACACCAACAGCACTCTGAGTGTCCCTCTGTAGAGAAAATGAACCTGAAGACATACTCAAAAAATAAGGACCACGTACAATAACATCAAAAGGACAATAATGGCCTAGAATCATGGAAATATTTCAGAAAGCAGATACAAACCGGCTCTCCAAGTTCAGCATTCCTCAGGCACGGCTCCATGAACGAGAACAAGTCTATCAGCAATCTTTGGAAGTAGGGCCATCCCTTCTGTGCATTTGCTGTGAGTAATTTCGGCATGAAACTTCTATGACTAACCAACTCAAGCCATGCATAGCTGAAAGCAACCAGCCAAAAGTCATTCCAAAAGAAGATATGCCCTGTGAACCCCAAATCTAGCAGCTTCTACGGCAAATATGGTAATCTCATTCATGCCCAAGAATATAAGGTTAAATTTTTTACCAAATATAATCCCAAGGAAATGCAGCTGAGTGGTTTCAATAAGTAAGGAAGTAGGCTGAAACTATTAAAATCCAGAGTTTTCCATCTAGGAACACATATATGGGCACCCTAAAAGAGCAAATATACCATTTAAGGGGAAAAAGATGTAAACTAAAATTCACATTAATATAGCATGCCGTCATAAAAAAATATCATCCAAACTTGTGAACCTACACCAGATTTGGGATAATAAGATAAGCACCAGAGGGTATACAAAATAATATTTATACACGTCCTCATGTATTCTACTCACAGTCACACATAGAGAGACTTGAGTCTCCAGTTCAAAAGTATCAGTATTAAAGATTCAAACAACATACCAATCAAGCATAAACACAAACCTGAACCCTGGAACCTTAAGAGGCTGAAGAGCATGGAAGCAATTTGCTAAAGCAGTCAAAACCTGAAAGATTTAAAGTCAATTCATGATCAGAAAGAAGAAAAGCCTACATGCAGACATTTGAATGGGTCCAAGATCACAAACAAAAACTAAAACAAAGAAAAACAAATTACAGAAAATTTAAAACCAAATACTGTTCAATTGGATGTCAAAGGCAGCATACCTGAAAATTTGCACCATCAAATACTGGCTCCAGCGAACACAAATCAAGCAGCCAATTAACAAAAAGCCTAAAATATGGCCTGGGATTAAAGGAAGCCCTCTTTTCCTCAGCATCTTTCTGAATGAGCTTCACGGTCACAGCAAGAACCTGAGGATACAATGGCGTACGTTAGAACACCAAACATGCACAAGTATGATGAAGCTTTAACAATGGATTTCAAATTGGTACCTTGGGCAGAAGAGAGAGTCTGCCGGATCCCTGATCTACCGGGCAAAACTGTAAAGTTCGAACACAGAAGATCAACTTTAATGGTACAGAAAGTCAAAATTCAAAATGATGAAAATATGAAGAGAGCTGAAGATTAAAAAATAAATAAATAAATAAATAAAAATAAAAAATTATATATTGAATAAAACCAAATTTAATTTAAGAGGGCAGTGTGCAATGCCTACCTTCAGAATTGAGAAGACTAACTTTGCATAAATATCAATGGCAAGGAACGACAGCGGCTGCGTTTGATGTGGCTGGTTAGCATTAGAATTCATAACCTCAGATGATAAACAGTGAGACACAGAAAGTTCCTGAAGTTGAACAAAGATACGACTCAGATCTCTAGAGTCAACAATTTATAGATTACGAGAAGAGAGGAAATTCACCGTGATCCGACGGAAAAAACGATCAGAGGTTTCATCCCCTTTGAGCAGGCCTCTCTGATGTAAGTGCAATACAAAACGACCATAAGCCGTATCATTTGCTCCAGGAAGTTCACATATTTTGTACCAGTCAGCAAACAGCGCAGAAGCCTAAGTGCATAGTATATAGAGAAGAGTAAAATAAGAAAATTCGATGAGAAAATATAGAACCTAGGCCAACTTAAATTGTGACTTCTTTTAAGCAAAAACTACTAAAGAAACCAGTTATGCATTGACTACTCTGAAAAGAAGTTGTAGGTATATGGGAAGAATCTTGAAAAAATTCAGCTTTGTATTATTATTCACCAACATTCAAGTTGGTGACATATAAAACAGTTATTGCTTAAAAATTAATCCCAACAAACAGTTCAAGAATTTCAGGATACAACTTAAATGTTGTATGGAAACCAACTCTAGATATATCAGATGATGAAGTCTTTCTGATATATGACCTTGAGGAGTCGGTAAAACATGGGAAATTCACCTTAACACAAAGCAAAATGGCAAATGATTAGCTTCGTTTTTTCCCCCATCAAGTCTAATCCAACAAAAACAAAAAAGTCTACTTTCCGCAAAGCAGGAAAGAGCAAACAGCATTTAGCAAGAAGCAATAAAATTTAAAACACAGTCAGGATAGCAGACTTGTATCAGCAAAAGATCATCTTTCCTTGCTCAGGAAGAACGCGGACTAGAAAAGCTTCAGCCCGCATCCTTGTATGGATAATACAAGCTATTTCATGCAGTAACAATCCAGCAATAGCTCCAAAATATCTAGTTCCAGAAACTCTTGGGAAAAATTTAAAATATGCGTGCAACCACCAGAAGACATAGCCAATATTCGAATGCACCATATATTGAAAATCTAATTAAATCATAGATGGATTCTGTTGCTATACACAAATGAAAAATGGGTGAGAAAATCACCAGAGACTTGACAATCAACATTCCTCAGTACCATATATCAATAAAGGGACAAATTAGATTTCACACCTGCTCATTAACACCAGCAGGATCTGGATCCACCAATTCTAAGGAATTGGAGTCTTCCCTACTTGTCACAGGAAGACCAGTCGCCTGTCCCAGTACAAAGAAAAATAAAGACTTCAAATATTAATAAAAGAGGCCCAATAAAGATATGAAAACAGACAGAATAAGAAGAAAAGAATATAAAAGAAAGAGAAGACTTCAGGAACCTTTTTGTCCTTGGGGGTTCTCACATTGTCCTCTTTCCCAGAAG
>JACFYI010003551.1:1355541-1366411 GCA_014898755.1 Handroanthus guayacan | reverse complement strand
GGGAAAGGTCAGACAAATACTTGCAGACGTAGCTCGAGCTGAGCGTGGAAAACCAGATGAGGCAGAGTGTAACAAGGGCGCCCCAACTCCACTGTGTGACTGCATTTTTGTTTTCAATGGATTAGCATAAGAAAGACTAAGAAACAAGGTATGAAAATATACATCAAGTACACGGTACACCAGACTCAGTATCTATTTACTTACCTTATGAATGCTAGCAGTATCATTTGAAGGAGCATTAGCAAGCTGCCCTGCAGAGGATTGAGATGGCTTCATGTAATTGGACAGAGCCGCAGAGGTTTTCCTCTCATCCAGAGAACTTGTCAGTCTTTGTGGAAGTTGAATTGGAGAGGAGACTTGCAGACCAGTCTGTGCGCTACCAGGTCCAATTAGAGAAAATGGTGTGGCTGGAATCTGAAACCAAAAGGAGGTTATAGTTGCAGCTAATAACCAACACATCAAAGCGAACTTGAATAGAAAGCAGACTAGTTGACTAGGACCAAAGCAGCATTCTCATATTAAAAGCAAAATCTACATGGTATACATTACCCTTTCTGAAACCACTCCCCCCCACCCCCACCCCCAGGGCAGGGAATAGGTTTCAGTTGCTTATCATCATTTAGATCTAGTTAAACATTTAGCACAATGAATTATAAAATCAAATTTTACAGCTTTTCAAAGAAACACAGATGTTTGGTGCATAATCATGAAGAACAATGCCATTACCACAACAACTTTCCACAAGGAAGTACAATTACTGAGTTTACATCACAATGCGGCCAGCTAACAAATTTGAAACTGAAATACTTTTACATCTATTATACAGGAGGCTTGCATGGCATAAGTATTTTCCAAACTGCCTGCCAGGCCTCACCCACTAAGCTCAAAGACAGAATTATAAATCATCGAGTCCGCGAAGAAGCATTAGTCAAGGAAGATGGCAGGCTTCAATACTTACTGGACACCAAGAGCCAACTTAAGGAAACATTTATGGAGGAAGAAAGCAGGTCTCGATATATTTTCTGATCCCAGAAGGAACATCTAATACTGGTAGTAGTTAGATTGTCTAAGAAATTTATCAATAAGCAGACTAATCATAATCAACCATCTGGTCCAACCAATTGCTTGAGAAGACTAATTTTAGTCATGAGAGAATATCGAGAAAAATTTTGACGCCGTCTTGAAACCTTTGCAAGAAGACCCATTACATCAAAATACTAGATTACCTCAACATTCGCAGCCGAAGATTGTATAGGACCATGAGGGTGATCAGAAGTGACATTATGTACACCATCTGGTTCAGCATGAGCTGCTGAGATCCTATTAAGTGCCCGCTCAATAAATGCAACAAGGTCTGAATGTGCAGCACGCAAGTGAGATATTTGCAAGATATGGTTGCAGTACTGTGGCCACTCTATGAGGCGGTCCACAAATTGCTCCAGAGCCTTAGTCCCAAACGAGAACATCTGCATGTTGTAAAAACCAAGGTCACATTAGTGGGGAGAACAATGTGCACGCTAAATTGACATAATACCAGGAAAGGCACAAACTTTTGAATCTGCCGGTTTCCTCAAAGCATCTAAAACAGCCCGTAAAGCAATACCAAGTGTGATATGAGTCACAAGTTGATG
Source organism: Handroanthus guayacan (assembly GCA_014898755.1). Lineage (NCBI taxonomy): Eukaryota > Viridiplantae > Streptophyta > Magnoliopsida > Lamiales > Bignoniaceae > Handroanthus > Handroanthus guayacan. Next base: position 1,364,780 of record JACFYI010003551.1, on the reverse strand, counting down.
CTTGATGAGTGCTCCTGAAAGCAGAAACATTACCTCTGACATAAGTAGGGTATAGAGGTAGAATTATAATAAACAAAAATACAAGGTAAGGTTATCACATATTAACAGAGCCAATTATCTGAGTCCATAAAAGTTGGATTAATTCCTCTATGACCATTGCAAATGCATAGCAAAGATGTACAGAGCCACGTTTAAATATATCAAGCAATCATAAACATCACGCAGTCTAACAACAACAGGAAACACAAAGAACAACAGTGATTTAGCATAACATCCATTACTACTGGAATTAACCGTACAACTGTTACCACAGGATCAATTCAACAGAATATCCATTGTCCATTAAACATGTAGATTTCTCATTATCTGATTTCTGACTATGTACACACAACCATGTACAAAATTAAATTCCAGTAGAAAAACTTACTGTAAGCCGCCATAGCCTCAACTTAAATCAATAATTGTGCTCACCTAAACTCTACCCACCTACCTAATTCTTGAGTGCTACATCATCTAGAAAAAATGGGAAAACAGCTTCAGGCTGCCATTGCAGCTTTAGAGAAAGAAAAGAATGACGAGGAAGTTCAAACAAGGGACACCAGAATGATCAAATACAAGCTTTTTGAGAAGCGGTTGCAGCCTAAGTGCCTAACACAACAGTGCATGGGTCCTACTAGTGAGATTATGTAATATGTAAAATATCTGCAGTTGCAGATGACGTTCTTCATGAAGTACTTGTACAGGACAAAAGATTTTATGCCATCTTTAACTAGTAACAATACTATCAAAGTTTACCAATATCACCAACCTAGATTTTCCTCAAATTTTAGGATCCAGCTCCTACTGCAGTTAAAAGGAAAATTCAACAAAAAGAACAAAATGCAACAAGCCAAGGCAACAATTACTGAAGAAAAAGAACCAACTAAAAATTATTTTCTCCGATTTCAGTGATGAAATCTCATAAACAATACATTAAAATGCATCTGATAACACACCAACCAAAAGAGCCCGAGGATTCGAACCTGCTGTGCACAGAGTCATAATTCAAAGATCATTCATTAAATCAGTCCGCTACTATAAATAGCAAGAGGAACCAAAATTATGAAAAGAAATAAGTAAAATTAAATACATGAAACAGCCTCAAATTTTAAACAGTACAAAATAGGATCTCACCGAAAAGAACTGCAGCAATTCTCAGCTGCCTATCAGGGTACTTGTTAAAAAATTTGTATTCTTCAAATAGATTTGCTATCATGCACTCAAAAATCGACTGTTCCCTGTCAAAACCAAATACTTATATTGAGACCTGAAATGTTAATTGCATTTCAAATGCTAACAAGACAACAAAATTCCCCACGATAGCGACAGCAAATTTAAGGAGCTCAATTTATAGCACCAAAATAATCCACGACTATTGAAGATCCATGACATTCAAAGTATTTTCACCACTTGCATTTAACCATTAAGACTTTCTTTCAAGGGTTCCTCATGTCACCTTAATCAAATAGTCAGAGAATTATTTTCACGATCTAAGATTCCGCCAGAAAATGGTCATGCAAAACTGAATAGCAGAGAGGAGAAGTTTAATAAAGGCACCAATAGACCAACATCAACCGAGGACAGAAAACATGGAATGAGAATAATATGCACGAAGTCGATCCCTGAATTAATGGCATCAGCGTATTCCTCAATAAACTATCATATAAAGTGAGTCAGTGTGACCCAAGTTCATGCTGGAAAGAGATATAAAGAGGAACAAACTTGAAGGAAAAAAAGGAAAAGAAAAGAAAAATACCTTTTCTCTGGAGATTCCTTGAAGCGGGTGAGCATTTGAATCATAGCATCAACAGACAGCTGACCGGAAAACATTTGATGGAAGTATGAGTTTGCTTCTGTCTCAACGTCATCAGAATAACTATCAGATGAAGCCGTGTCAGAAACTCCGCCATTTTTTATTCTTGAACTAGCACGCATATTAGTGACATCCAATTTTTCCATTTCCTCAGACAAGTGACTAGAGGAAACCCCACCTGCGTGTGATTGGAGCACCTGTGTAACAATTTTCCAAAAGGTTAGTGACTGCTGACATAGAGATGGCAGCAACCAGAAAAAATAAGTAGGCAGTAGCACTGTTAAACCTTCAAGACAGTCGGACAAGCTTCCAAATAAATATTCAGAAGTGCACCAGGGGGTTGAAAGCGATTAGCAGAGATGTCTTGAGCCCCAATCTGAACGTCCTTGAGAAAATTTAGGCACTCCTAGAGGCATAAGTATAATCCAATTTAGTATTGCAATCTCTTTATAATACTTCAGAGTTGGAAATTACTATCAGCAAAGAGTACAGGTGACGGGCAGCAAAACTAGTTAATAGGGATTTCGTAGTAAGTATTACATAAGAAAGTTTACCTCATAGAAAGGATCTTTATGGGTCGCTAAATGAGTGCTCAACCAATTCTCAAGGTCCATGATTTCCTTTTTAGAAGCAAGTGCAGCAAAACGAATGCCAAAGTAAAAAGGAATCATATCCAATACTGGTGAGAGAATCTGTAGAAAAATTAAAAAATTAACTGATGTCTCAATTGACAAGATTTGCCTAATTAATGATGAAAGCATAAAACTGGTGAAAGTGGTACATAGACTTCATGATTTCCTTTGTACTTTAGGAAGGGTGCATGTTCAATGACAAAAGTAAATAAATAATGTAATAAAAAATTAAAGAAAAACCTAACTGGAAACCCAAAAGCAATATGAAGGTCATTAACCTTTTCCTTTAACATAAAATCATTATAATCACAGATTCAGCCTTCTGACAAACTAAAATACAAATAATTACAAAACTCCAGCATTCTTAACATAACAAAACCAACCAGGAACCTAAAGACATCCCAAATGAGATTATTCCAGTCTCCAGAAGAAAATTATAGCAGCCAGTACTTGAGAGCTATTTAATGATCTTTAACATGAAGAGAGGTTTGTTGCCTTGGGTGGGGGGAGGTGTGGCTAAGGTCACTCTGCTAAGTTTAATAAGAAGTCAGACCTTTAATTCCTGGCAGGCATCCAAGACCCTAAAAATGTTGTCTGGATCAATGTTCACTGCATCTATAAGCCCACGCAACAACATGTTAGGTTTGATACGCCACAGATTAAATATTAAACTGTTCCTGGAGGTGCTTTTGAGTGCCACGGGAAGAACAGCAGAAGCGATTTCATTCTGGATGAGATTATATGCAGTCTGCATGTCATAGCAAAGAGTTACTGAACAATAGGTCATATGGAGGAAAAAATAATAATAAATAAATGATATGGAAAAGCATAACAAAAAATAAGAGGTCATGTCTAAGATCAGTACATTCACGTGGGCCATCCCAAGAAGCAACAATTCTGGGCAGTGTTTAAGAGGAATCTCAAGGACAGATCGCACAGGACCAGCATGGCCCCTCTCAGATAGCTGACATAATATCTCCAATAGGTCTTGACATGACCAGGCATGATTTACTTGTCCAGATTGAAATGTCTGTCCGGTTATGGCATCATCGTAGGACTGCATAAGTAAACAGTTAATACACTCATCCACGGATGCATGGCCTTAATATAGAAGGCAAAGATGGATGACAAGCAGTCTCTACTTTAACAAAAACCAGGCACTAATGGAAAACATACCAGTTGCCTCTCAGAATCAGCAAATGTAAATATTTCAGGTGGCGTGGAGACTGCATGCTTTAGAAAAGATAGCTGACCCTCGATATTGTTCCAAACAAATCCACAAATAGCATGGAGAGGGAATGGATCCTGAAAAACCAGACTCCGCGTAATGGAATTAATAGATAATAGTACCATTTGATAACATGAATGGAGAACAATTAAGTTGAATTCTCAAGGCATACCTGGCATGCATGTCTATAAACAGACATAAAAAAGGAAAATGCTGCTTCATTAGGAATATAAAAGCCCTCATGATCCAGCTTCTCCATGACATTTGTCCAGTTAATTCCTGGAGCCTGAAACAAAAAAAAATCGAAGTAAAGGTAATACAATGTAATGTTTACTCCACTGATGGGGAACACATTGCAAATTAAGCAAGAAAGTTAATTGTAGAACTCACAAGCTGTTTGATTGACTCCACAAGGACATCAACATTCCAGGAGTTCAAAGATGGTGGATCCAGAACGCTATTGTTACCAAGAGCAGAGCGGAATGCAGCAAACACATTTTGGCTGTCATCAAGACCTTCATAAGTTCTGGCAATTGTACCAAGTATCTTTGCAATCATGGCTTCGGAAAGCGGCAAGAAAAGGGACAACATTTCTTTGCACTGAGCAACACTGACAGTGCACCCATATCCTAATTCACTCATCACGTCGGCCATGCTAATTTCCTTCTCCATCTCGGCTAGAATGGCATCAAAATCATCTTCACCGCCCTCGTTTGACAAATCTAAGTGCCTACAGTAATAAAGCCAGCAAAAAGGGGAAAACTGGTTAGTTCTCGTAAAGAACTTTAGGTGTTTGTATTTGGCTCTACTTTGGAACAGAGTGATTTTCATTTAGAGTAGTTGAGCAATGGATGGTAAAAGTTGAACATTTGCAACCAATCCAAAAAATTGTAAAAAGTTGATAGTACGTGTTTGCAGCAATAAGTTTACTTTTCCACTGTGTTAATGTTTTAAATAATGTCCTACACTCCCTCTCTCTTCCGAACCCCCCCTCCCAAAAAAAAAAAAAAAAAAAACCGGAAGTAAGGAAAAATAAGAATAATAATATTCTCAGACTATTAATTATGGATAATATAGTTGTTTTTCTTTTTTCTTTTTTTTTTTTTTTTACCATATAAAAAATGAAGCAGAATCTAAAACCACCTCATGAGCTGCTTTGAAATTTTACTGAATTTTAGCTTAAATTCTTTCTAACAGCAGTAGAAGTCAACTTTACCAAACAATCTCAAAAGCACTTTTCAATAGTTTAAAAGCCAGTTATAAAAGCATTGCGAAACACCCTGTTAGTGGGCGCAATCAATTCTGAAGGAAATTATGCATTAGGAATTTCCAGGGAAACTACCTGAAGAAGTTATCTTCGCGTAATTCATCACGCAGAAAAGGTGCTAAGATAAATTGTGTTTCCTCCTGCAATTGCACGAGAGATAACATTTGCATGAATGAATCTACATGCTTTGAGAGGCCTTCAGATCGACTGAGAAACATGAGAATTTGTTGAATTAGATCAGTAGACTCGAAAGCCACAGGATTGGCGCAGAACTCAGCAATCTGACCCATGCAGAAATTTTTTCCTGCAACAGACAAGAAATGTACAGACTTATATAAACAAAAAATAAAGAGGAAAACTCCAGCAGATATTAAATAGTATATTTCGTATTCCGTTTCCAAAATTAAAACCACTTCTGCAACCAGAAATTACTATCTTATGCATTAGGTTACCAGTTAGAGAGAGAGAACTAACCAGACATTCTAATATCCTGATTTTCCGAATTGGACAAAGCAAGACCAAAACCAATTTTCTCGGGCAGGGACAAGCCAAATGCATCTGAAAGATTTTGCAGTAATTCTTCATTTATAGCTGCAGTCCTCAGTGACTCACTTAACACTGTACCAAAATTCAGTTTATCCAAGAGATGCTTGAATATTGAAGCATATATAGGATGCAGCTTCATATTCTTCAAATCCCTGCCATAGATATTGAGGTGGTCCAAACATGTCTGAAGCAACAATATACTTCCCTCCATTCCATGTACTGTGCACTGCCGGATAAAACACGATACCAACATAATCAATATAGAATATAAATAAAGACTTGTCATAATCACTAACATGATCAGGAAAACCAAATTCACATACAAATGTTATTTTCCGGGTAAACATCACCAGAAAGGACATCTAAAAATTACAGAACACTCGACACGTGATATATTGTGAATGTCCTGACCAAGTGCTTCAGATTTTGATAGTACTAAGAATTAGGCATAATTGCGAAGGATTGAGCTGTTCCCTAGGAATGAAGTATCCACAAAATGTCAACAACAGTAAATGTTTAAGTTCTAATTCCCAAGCAATGAAGTTTCCACAAACGGAAAATAACATTAAATGTTCAGGTTCTAAATCTCCTCCAAGCAAGTAACATGCTTCAAACCAGGCCTTTGATTCAACTATATACAAATTCTTAACAGCAAACAAGCAGACCTCCCTCCATTTGCAGAACCTAAAGGCTAGAACTTGTATTTTTTATTTTTTTTTTTAAAGCAATGAATCATTCCCTAAACCAGATCACGGTTCACCAATTTTCAGAACATTCTTATCATTTTAGTTACCTACAACCAAGAATCCCATTCAACTATGTTGCACAAATACAATAGAGAATTCAAAAGTAAAATGCCAACATTTTTTGAAGTTAATAATTTAAGGCGTAATAAATTTTAAAAGCTTCTAAACCCACATTGCAACTGCAACCTGTGGCCACTTTAGATTCAGCATGCATAGTCAATAACATATAAAGTTAGAAACTTGGATGAGGCTTCAGGAATAAATTTCATTTGCTGTCAGAAAACATGCTTATATATTTTTCTGCTTCGACATAACATAAAAGACACTTTTCCTCCAGTTGTTTCAAGAAGGTACTTACTTCCTTCAGCAACATTCTCATTGAAATACATTCGCGCTATCAGCTTCTATTGAGTTATAACCCTGCTTATGATGGAAAAGATATACCCATGTTTCGTCCTATAACTTCCTCGTTACTATGTTATGCCTAAATTGCTTTTAAAAGTAAATAAGATTCAACAAAATAAATATATAATGTAAAAAATGCAGCAAAAGGCCAAACTCAGATAAATGATATAAATAACAAAAGCTATTGTTATTGCAATCATAAAAGTAGTAATATTATCTATATTCTCACCAAAATCCAATAGAAATTAATCACTGAAATACCCAGGAGTATCACAGAGACACACACAAAGCCCTTATGCGGAAATGTCCACTTTTGTGCCACTATAAACACAGAAGCAACATTTAGTAATGGGGTTAATTTCCATGCAGCTCAAGAAGGAAAAGATCCTAAATCAGGCCGGCTCCAAAAGTCAGTCAACTTCTTTGGGACTTTTAACTAGCTAGTACTGATTAAAAAGTACAGACCAAAAAACTCTTTCCAAACAAAGTCATGTAATCTCATCATATGCGTCAGTACATTGAGCATAAATCTGACAGATCATATTTTTCTAATCCTGAGATAAAGAAAGAAAAACCTAGCATACAAAAATATTTCATCAAGCATTTATCCTTTAAGCAGAGAACATAATATAATGGGAGAAACAAAATGTAACTGGCTGAAGGAGTAGTTGGCACCCAATTATCCCAAAAAGGGGGAGCTGCTTCCTAAACTGATAAATCTACTACAACGTACTCCATAGGTAGATAAAGAATACGGCGGTCTCCATGATGCTAAAAGACGCAAAAAAATAAGTACGAAAGCTATAACAACAATTAACCCATATTATCCTCTATTTACAGGTCATAGCATCACCCCAAAAGAGACTTAACGGATTCAAAGACTTTCACTGGTTTTGCTAATCAAACCATGCGCAAATTAGAAGTTGGAAAGAGATATCCAATAGAATAGACAGTCTGGCATAAGGCGCCCATGGAAATGTTCAAAATCTTTTTTCTTCGCCGCTCCCTTTCATTTAAATAGAAACCAAGATGATAGTATAAATCAAATCCCCATCAAATCAAGTCTGGTCCACAACCCGGCCATGATTCATAACTACTAAAAGACAACAGGGGACAATGGATAAGAATACTTTAGCAAACTCAGTACGATTTTCATATCCTACATGGGTCAGTAATCACGATCACTTCTTACATTATTTTCCTTTTCCAGCAACTTGAATTAACCTTCCCAATAAAGATACAAAAATCCTAACATTGACCCAACAGTCCGCAATCCAACAAAGAACAAAACCAGTATATTTCAACAAACCCGCACACAAAACCCGGTGATCACAGTTAAAGGTCTAGGGGTTTAACAGTAAAACCAAGCTCATGTCAAATTGAAAAAAGAAAATGAAAACAAAAGAGAAATAAAATTAAAAAAAAGAAAAAGAACGAACATATACTAATTATAGCAAAGGAAATGTAAATGGCGCATAAACTAGAAGAGTCCGGACCTTGCAGAGTTCCTGGAAAACCGAATCGGAGTTGGAGTCATTCAAGCTTTGGAGCAGAAACCGAATCTGGCTGGAAATTTTGGAGGAGAACGGAATCATTGTTGAGCGCGGTTTGATTTCCCTTTTTCAGGTGTCTTTAGTTACGGTGAATCGGGAGAATTGCTAGGGTTTCTAAATGCAAGAAAGCACTGAAATTAGCACAGATCAGAATCGGATAGTGAAGCGTCGCGTAAGCAGGCGTTTACAGGGGTGAGCGTGGGTATTTATATGGGTCAATTCGGGCGGATTGGGTTGCCCGACCCACGCCTTCGGGTGGGTGGCTTCTGGACTGACGGGTTGAAAGTTGAAACCCACCCTGTGTGTCTGTTATCTTGGCCCATGGGCTCTCAAGTGTCGGATCTTTAGAAAATTCGGATCCATATTTTAATAATATCGTCTATTAAATTAATAATCTTATAAGGGAGTGTTTGATAGGGTATTTATCCCAAATACCCTAATGTAATGATGTGGAGATTGGAGGAGATTAAAATGCCAAATGATTGTTTGGTAGGGGAGATTAGAAGGCCAATTCGCAAATTCCAATCACATGTAGTGCCATGTTTGATAGGTTAGATTATAAGATAACTTTACTAATTTGACATAAATACCCTTTGACAACATTAAGTCCAAAACCACAATTGGAGCTCCCAAACTAGACGCAAATGTTTGCATCCCTCCTTGGCAGGTGACAAAATTTTTTCCCAATTTGTGCTATTTTCATCCCTAACTGGCTTTAATCAACATTTTTTTTTTCTTCAAAGAACTGGCTTTAATCACTTGTTCATCTCATCAAACACCCCCTATATAAGTAAATGATAATATTACACATATAATTCCAAATCTTGCTGTACAGTAGTTTATAAGGCATCCAAACTCTTATCCGACAGAATGTAGAATTAATTAGTCTTAGTTATACAAAAAAAACCAGAAACCAATTCCTCCTCGTAACAATCATGTAATACCTTTTATGCAACAATATATATTCACAATCGTAACGACTTATCGTAACTGAAAACAGATACAACTGC
>JACFYI010003551.1:1298624-1322547 GCA_014898755.1 Handroanthus guayacan | reverse complement strand
AGAGAGAGAGAGAGAGAGAGGGAGTTCATCCCATAAATTACATGCATATTTGTGAGATGATGATGATTATTATCGCAAGTAATAACCCATGTTAGATTTCATCTTTTTGATCTGTTTTTTTCATGATCATTGTTATCCCATCATGGTTTTCAAGAACTCCATTCATATCATGTCTAATAAATCTAATTAACTATTAATACTTTAATTGAGTTTTAAACTCTGATTAAATCTTGATTTTTTGTGAAAATAATTCTAAGTATATATTAATATCTCCACAGGTACTGCAGCAACTACTACAGCGAACACGCCGAGCCAATTGCAGTTTGCGACTGGTGCCAATGCGAGGAAAGAAATTCATCATCATCAAGGCATGGAAATCCTTCATCTTCTTCTAAAAATAACAATAAATCAGCTCATGCAAGTGAAGTAAGATCAGCTTACTCCGGCGACAAAATCAAGCAGCACCACAGGGAAGAAGGCGGCGGCTCCGCTTCTGAGAAAGCCACCGGCAAAACCCCTTCGCCGCGGCCCACCACCCGCAGGTACAAGCTTCTCAAGGATGTAATGTGTTGATTATGATAAAGGGGTGGACTCAAAGAACAAGAAAAAAAAAAGGAAAAAGAAAAAAGAAAATCATATCTTCTAGATGTCTATATCTATATCTATATGTATAAATATATATACTAGTATTTATAGGTGATAGTTGGAAGTTGTTTTCAAGTGTTCTTTTTTTGAACGAGTTTTACTTGGCCCATATATGTCCCTCTAGGCTAATAAATTGTTACACATATATATATATATGCAATATGGTACTTTATGTTTTGTATTAGAACTCCCTTTTTGTTCTCTACCACTACTTCAAATTGGCTTAGTTAAATTCTAGCACACATTTAGTATTTCATGCATTATTTTCCAACAATTTATCGTTATTTCATCTTCTATTGATCTATTTTATAGCCAAATATATACACATACGATCATAAGAAATATATATTATAATATGCTATTTTATGTATAACAAGAAATAGAAGATGAAACAGACTTGAATTAATTTTTGAAAATCAAATTTATGGAGAGAATTATATATTGAATAAATTGGAATTTTATATGCATTAGATATATATATGTTTGTGCATTATTTGATATTTATTACAACTAGTGGGAATTGAAGTTTGCAAGAAATGGAGGTAGGGTTTGTGTGTGTCCTAGGTGGGGATAGGAGTCGCATTAACACCATTTACTTTGGTGAGTGTCTTAAGGAGAGAATTCAATGCCCTTGGCTTCCTTTTTCTTCAAAGATAAAAATTCATGGTACCTAAAGCTGCTAACTTTATCAGGTTCATTGAAAGTATCTAGGACTCCATCCAAGTTCATTATTTGCTTTTCTAACAGGGCAACATCAAAATAAATTAAAATAAACATAAAATTAAACCTTTCTCAAGAACCATAAATTATTTATTTGTGTTACCTTGCAATATTTCCGAGAAATTAATAAAATAACTTCTTCTTTTTTTTTTTTATTCTTTGTCTTGATGTTGAGATGAAGCCATAATTTTGGAATACAAGTGAAGTTATTTTTTACTTTTTACGTTTCTTCATAGTACATCACTAATTGATTAGGGAGACAAACACATAGTTGTTGCCATCTTGGACTGTAGTATGTTCTACCTAGTGATCACCAGTTGAGTTCTAAATGCGAAATAATCGGGTTCGTTCTAGAGTGTACGTCAAAAGTGTTGAGAAATATGAAAAGGATTGAAACAGTTTGATTGGTTGTGGCGTGTACATCAAAGTTTTTAGAAATTTGGGAAAAATTAAAGTTTGATCAAACTCAATTTCGTATAATATTCGTAGATTGGGTTCGAAAATTTGTGAAATAGTTCAATATTCATGTGTATACGTACTTTGAATATTGAAAAATCTGAAAAGGATTAAACTCTGATCAAATTTAATTTCTAATCATAAAATATGTGGATGGAGGCCTAAACAAATTAAATTTTAAAAATAATAAAAAGAATATATAATAAGATATTTGTAATTGAGTACTGCTCAAGAATTGTCTTGTTGCTGTATTGTTTACATGCCAAGCTTCAGTTTGACCTCAAGATTTTCATGGAAAATAATACAAAATATTAAAAGTAGAGGGACTGTATAAAGGCTGCAAAGTCTGATTGAGTGTATCTATTTTGTCCGTATATGATTTTTTACCAAAGACAAACATTTTTTAACTGGGGTCCTTTTTAACTTTTTAAGTGACTTGTAACTACCAGTGTTACTGTTTTACTTTTTCCTTCTTGGCTGGGTTATGGCCCCTCCACAAACTTCACACAGATTCCAAAAATAAGACTAGGCCAACTGTTAATTTATTTCCTGTGCTACGTGCCCTTTACTTTTTTATTTTTATTTTATTTTTTTTCTCTTTTTAAGGAGATTATTTAGAACTCTATGAAATAAGAAGTAACTCTAGTTTATTCACAATCTTGACTTTGCTAATTACTTTTTAAGAATTTTCCTGCATCCTGCCAAATTTATTTCATTTTTATTTCCATGGATTTTAGTGAAGAAATATATCTGAATAACAAACACAAATCACTATTTGAAAAGAAAATCAGTCAATAAATATATATATAATAAGAAATAAAAATTGTGTTTAAATTGTCTTCTTATTATTGCACACATTTGTACATAATTACAATTTTTGTTGTCATTACTTTGTAGCGTACAAGTGTCGTAACCTTCAATACTTGGTAGTAACAAAATAGAAGTTTGTCACTTAAAAAAGTATTATTTTGTGACTTGGTATATATTATTAACAAAAATTATCACTTTGTCAATAATGTTATATTTTTTTGTATTGAGCTCTAATCAAACAAAGATCTATATCAATTTATAATATTTTATTTCATATAGAAAGAATGGCCAATAAATTTTAAGTTAGCTTTAAATTGTTCTCCTCTTTCATCGATAAAAAATTTCATCTCATATTTTTCGATAGGGACAAAGTTTTTTGGGCATATTTTCGCAGAGGCAGTCGTCATGCGCAGGACTTTGTCTCATTTAATATAAAATAAGACTTAATATTATAATATCTGTCAAAAAAAAAAGGACTTAATATTACAATAAAAAATTGATAAAACTTGGTATTGTAGAATCACAAAATCTCATGTGTATAAGAATTAGAGAAGTAAAGTCATTATATCACAGACAAGGATTAGTTGTAATGTAACCCATTGATTAAATTTAGTTTCCTTGTTAATCTTCTTTTCTTTGGTGCCAATCAATCCCGACAGTCCAAAGAACCCTCCAGCCACATGCTAATTGCTTGCCTCCATGGACTTGCAACGTTTTCTTTCAGCCTGAAAGCAACAAGTACACATAGCTTTAATTTATCCCCAAAATAATAATAATAATAATAATAATAATAATAATAATAATAATATTATTATTATTATTATTATTATTATTAAATAAATAAAAAGGGACGCATAGCTTTAAAGGACAGATATATTAACAATTTATGGTTAATTGCTCGCAAATCAAGATTATTTATCCTATTAATTAATTGTAATCCTGATTTGGTTTCTAAAGTCAATACATCAAGAAGTTGGCGTGAAGATTTATCAAGTACCATTCCACAATTTTAAAATTGATTATTTTTTGGTTTTAGTAATTTTTTCCGTGCAAGTGATTAATTATAATTGATAATCCAATCAGCTTTGCGTCATGTAACGTGAAATCATTCTGGCGTTGACGCAATATGTTCTCATGTGGTGATTATGTTATATAGAAATTATTTGGATTGTACTGTTGAATTTAATTAATTAATGGGAAAATAAATGAAATTATAATTTATATATAGTTGGGTAGATTTGAAATTAATAATGATTAAAACATAGTTCAGAATGTATTTTAGGGTTTTGAATTGTATTTAGTCATATATTTGGTCTTTAAAATATATTCCTATAATAATATTGATATATAATCGAATGTAATCGTTTCTTTAAAAAAAAAGTGTCATAGGAAGCCAAAATTATTCATTAAATACAGCTGCCATGAATTTATTAAAAAGAAAATATTAGAGTAACTTGCACAAAATATGGAAAAAACATAGAAAAGAAAATATTATTGCATTGTACAAGGGACTCTAGGTTGACGTCAAAATGAACCCAAAAATCTAGGACCAAAAAAAAAAATTTGCAAAAAATGGATTTTCCGAAGGAACCGAATATTAATGATATTAAATTTTTAACATCGTAATCATAATTGAATTATTCATCATCATTATTATTATACAAAAACAAATAAATGCCGCCCTCCAATATCAAATAATTAATTACGACACATATGATCCACCATGTAAGAATATACAAGCTTCTTTTAAAATAATTATAAGTACAATTTCTTTAATTATAAAAACTCCCCAAAAAATAATCAATAAAATAAAGAAATAACGAGAGGTAAAGTTTAGGGATAATTCCCACAATATCCCTGAAATTAAGCTTAACTAAATAAACGCTCCGTGGAGAATTACAATTACATTATGTCAGTTTAGTTAAAAAAATTCAAAGAAATCTATATAATATTATAATTAAATGTTTGAAAATTAAATACATTACGGCACAAACTACATATATTAACCCTAAAAAGTATAACATTCTTTCAATTCAAAGAATCAAGTTCCAAATTCCAATATTGGACTAGTGAATCTCGTGCATATCTTAGTCACCAAAGGAAAATCCTTTCTTGCATGGACTTTGTGGTTGTGGTTGATATGTCGCTACTTGTCCTTTTTATTACATCATTAGTCATCATATCATGTTTATTTTATATTAAACCTTGTAGAATACAAAAAGAAAACAAAAGAAATTAAATGGAAATAATGTTGAATAAATGTCCTGCAAACGTTGGCCTTTAAAAGACCTTTCTTTTCTTTAATTTGCCTTTATTCTTGCGAAAAAAGGTGAGGGTTTTGCTTTCCATAAATGAGTCAAAGTGCGTCCGAATTCATCAGGGACAACTTCATGGGCATTATTAATGGGGCATGGACCAAGCATTTTATATTTTATCACGTGCTTTGATTTAGGAATATATTTTATTATATTTCAAATTTATAATGATTGGTTTATATTTATTTTGACGATACTAAAGTTTTATCTCAACTGAATGAATAAGGATTTTCCATACGTTCGGTTCATACGTCTTTTTAAAGGTACCCCTTCTTTTATTATGTCTCGTACATATATTTTTTTTTTGTGTTTGTAGATGAATTAAGTTGAGTAGTACTATCACATGTGGTCACCTATGAAAATAATGATCACGTGCTTATTTGAAAGCCAGACCTTGGATTAAAAAATATATAATAATACCAAATATAATTTATATTAAACGAGGTGATAGTCTTAATGTACTTATAAATTGTTCCTTCTCTCTTTCTCACTAAAATACTTTTCTAGAATTTACAGAATAAATTGATGTTACTTCGCAGAATTAAATATTCCATAAGGATGACTTTTGATGTCCATCACATTTAGGAATGAAAATGATCTCTTGAACTTAACATTTATTTATAATATTAAAAAAATACTTATATTTAAATTTTGATTAGTGATTACATTATCATATCCAACTTAATTATGATTGCATTAGCATTGTCCACATTTAAAAATTTGTTGATTGACCTCCTTAATTTACCCAAATGAAACTTGTGGCTGAAAATGGTGGATTTTGACTCGGAAACACGTGTCACGCCTATTAGCCGGACACGTGGTTATCAATGCTATAGCTACCGTGATTGTCACTTTTTGAGGCATATATTTTGTGGGAGGCAAGATGAAAGTGATGTTGGGGCACAAAGGATCATGGCCTTTTGGCCTTTTTCTTTTTCTTTTTTCTTTTTTCTTTTTTTTAATTTTATGTAAGATAGACTATTAGTGTTTGGATGCTTCACTTTTATTTTATTTCTTTATATATTTCCACACACAATTTATGCTTTCGGAGAGATTAATAGCAGCTATTGAGGTTGTGATGTCAACTATGCTCATGATTAGAATTCAAAAATTTCAATATCCAAACGCAATACCCTACAATTAAAGAAAATATTTCTCCATTAATGAAAATTCTTGACGGATGATGAGATATACTATGAATTTCTGATAGAATGCTCATGAATTCTCAAAAGGAGCGAAATGAATATGAATTATAATATTAGAGATGAATTTTTATAACAAATTTTTAGTTTGTTTTGTAAGAATAGATTTAATTCCGTGATAGAGAGAACCAATGGTGAGCGATATATTGATTATTTTGTGATGGAATAAAATTCATCATAGAATTGTATTTGTGATGCATTTCATTAATCTATATGGGATTTTCCTTTAATTAGTAAAGAGGGAATGTTGTTGTAATATCATAACAATTTGGGTAAATTGTATTTTATCCTTTTGTGAAAAATGAAAATGACAGCAACTTTATGAAAAAATAACAGACATCAAACCCTTGTATATTAACAAAATGAAGTCGCTACCTCCTCATGAAAGGTTTTTTTTTTTTTTTGGTTTAAAATGCATCTTTTTAAAAAATCTAGGTTAGCAACGGTGCATATTGCATTTTCACAGGGGATTCTCTATCCATTCTGTTCTTATCCTAAAAATTTTATCTTTTCATTTTTCATATTATTAAAATTAATGCAGTCTATATCATAACCAATTAATTACCTTTTCGATGATCTCTCCAAATGTTTGTGTTCGAAGTTTTGCCATTGGGAACCGATCAAACTTCTGGGCTGATGGATTCAAGGATATCATTGAAGTCTATCTGAAAAAAAATAAAAAAGTAAACTTAAATTCAACTTGTAATTAAAGGACGTCAAATTTTATTTGAATCTTTAATATAATTTAATTATAATTTATAATTTTTTAACATAAACATGGTATCATAAATAAAATTTTAATGGGCCAAAACATTTTGATGTCTTATTTGGTCTTGAATCTTGGTACAATGGCCCGCCCCCAAATTCCACAACATTCACTCACGCGTGCAGTTGTAAAAAGAATTTCACAGAGAGCTGGCCATAATGACCACGTGGCAACTGGCACGTGTTGAATGATGAAGGATTGGATTCCATAGTAGTAATTCACAATTTTGGGACATTGAAAAATAATAGTGAGTTCAAAATTTCATCAGCTAAAAAATTGTCAGTCTAATTAATATTAATATTAATAATAATAATAATAATAATAATAAATATTGTTTAAGTCGAGCGAAATAAATCAATATAAATAGAATACAGGCACCCCTTACTGAATCTAATTAGGATTCACATAACTAACATAAATAAGTATCAATTAATATCATGTATATATAAGCATATACTTATACCACCCACAAATATACACACAAAATTACATATAATTAGTACACGCAGAGGAGATGCATTTCTCTGTTTATTTTACATTATACTATATTCGAATCAAGGAATTTACTAAGAAATTAATGAAAAGGGAAAGATAAATCAAAGATGAAAAATTAAGCCCATGGTTAAATCATTTTAAGTGTGAAAATTTTCCTCCCTAAATCCATGATCCAAACATAATGCTAATTTATTTTTTATGAACAATCATAGAATTTTAGATTCTTTATTGTAATCCGTATCTAATCTCTTGTGTCAATAGAAACCACTTCAATCCCTAATAATCATAAAATTATAGTTCCTTTAAAATAACATTCACTTCCTCCTTCCATCTACTTAAAACTCTTCTATTTTGTTAGGCATCCACTAAATATATTGAGTTGCAATCATAAAATTTACTTATGAGATAAATATAAATAAACTCCATCATCTCCCCAATCTAAACTAAATAAAACCAAATACATGAAATTTAATAATCTAGATTAACATTAAACAAAGACATAATATATGTTAAAATTCCTATCCATATTATGAAGTATATCATTAAGTGAAAAAAAAAAAAGGAATCATGAAGTCAATTATATATTTCCCTACCCATTTACATGCACAACCATACTGCAAACACCATCATCCACTTAACCCTAATCAATCCTTCTCCTCCAACTCTCCAACCAAACGCGCCATTAGAAGACATATCTGATTCAGCAAAACTCCCAAATCTAAAATTAGGGTTCGAGCCATACAAAGCTTGCACTCCTTTAATATCATCAATCTTCAATTCCACTTTCCTCTCCCTCGGTTTCAAACTCGGATACATTACCGCTTCTTTAACATCAGTATGCGCCAATCCCATCAAATGCCCAATCTCGTGTGTCGCCACCGACTCCAAATCCACGGCGGTGTCCGCCTTCTCCACTGCAAAGTCCACCGCCCACGTCTCGGCGGCGTCGAGATGGAACCTCCCGCTCTCCGGCGTGAAGGCGTGGGCTAGAATGCCGAGCACGCCGTCGAATGCCTCGCCGTCGCCGTGATCGCCATAGTAGAATCCGATTTTGATGTCGGCGACGCCGTAATCATCAGATTCGACGAACGTGACGGGAATTACGGAAGCCCAATGAGAGAAAGCCCGTTTGAAAGCTCCTTTTATATCCTCCATGCTCAAAGAAGTGATCATGTTTTGGGGTGAGAAGGCGTAAGTTAGCCTCATCGGAATATTCCCGTTCCACCTTGGCCGGCCGGTGAAATACATGTAGTCTTTGGTCGTGTGCGGCGGTTCTGGAGTATCGGGGACCCCGCACCTGGCATAGCAGCGAATGTAGGATTTTTTTTTTATAATATTAAATTCAAAATATATTATTATTTAATGAGAAAAAAATATAAGTACATCAGGGAAAATTACATACTTCTGGCACACTTTTCATTTTTGGTCACACATATCTTGAATCAACATAAGTAGTAATAATTTAACAATTTAATCTTGTAGTGCAACTTTAGCCTCTAAGTAAATTTTGCAAAAGCAGTCATAAATAGCAAAACTATTACTACTTACGTATGTGAATAAAATTATTAATTCAACATATATATGACCAAAAGTGAAAAGTGATATACTTATAGAATGAAAAATGTAATCTTCCTCGTACATTATACATGAAAAAGCAGAATTTGTTAGGACCAGGTAGGATCTTACCGGGGAGACATGAGTTCTGACAACGTACGAGAATCGAGCTTCTGCGTAATGGGAAGGCTCATTTTTTCTTGATAATTTGATATAGCGAGTTCCAGATTTGAATCGTAAATATCTGTAAAATGCGTGATATTTTGTGCATCTAAGTAGCCAAATCTGTTGAAGTAGTTTTTGAGTTTGGAAATGCCATTGACGAGGCCGCCTTTGGTTGCATCCTGGAATTTTACGAAGTCATGCCAGTTTTTAACTGCAGAAGAATTAATGTTGTTGGGGTTTAGAGTCATGTAAAAGGGTGGTTTTCTTGCATGAATATTGGAGGGTGAAGAGAAGAGAGAAAGAAGCAGAAAACAAGAAAAGAATGAGAACATGTTAGTTTGTGAAGGAGGGGATTGAATGATTTAACATTAGGGGAATGCAGACAAAGAAACTTTGTTATAAAGAAAAAGGTAGTCTACGTTGTTATAAGGAACATGCTTTTGTTGACGAGATTTGAGTTGAAATTCTACGTGATTGCTTAATGAACAATATATATGCATGAACGTGATTATTAGGAATCCTCGATTGCAAACATTTCAATCAGTATTTCATCTCTTATTCTATTTGATCCCTAATATACCTAAAAAAATTGTATTCATAAGAACTTTTGGAATAGGGATATGAGCTGAAAAAACGAGGAGAAGTTACATGTTTTCTAGAGAAGCGTTATCTCAATACATTCAATCAATCAATACAAGAATAATATTTCCAATCAACACAATATTGATACATTAATTTACATTGAATAAAAAATCTCTTAAGCCACCATACGAGAGAAAAACAGCCCCAGGCATTAGTACAAATTGAACACATGAAAATCTTTAAGGGTCACGAGACCTCCACCTTATCATTAGAGTAAGGTCTCATAAGATAAGTTTCTACGTTAATGATGGCATATTGGAATTTCAAAGGCAAACATGAAGGGATTATTCCTCATCAAGGTTTGGTGCGCGTTGGTTAGGCCTTCCTAATTTGATGGGTAGATTTGTTTGACTTTTGAGGTCCTTTTAGTTAAATGATGTTTGGTAGATCATAGCCATCTTAGATTCTTGATTTTCTTTAAAAAAATGATTGTCAATAAAGGTGGCCCAATTATTACTTCATTATCCGTTGAAAATAATACAAGTTAGTACTAATTCTATGTTGTTGGAAATAATATGGTATGGTGAATTGAGTACTGTTGTCGTTGTTGCTGTCAGAAGCAACAGATATTTGCAGTGAGAGGCACAAGTTTCAGGGGCTTTTTTGAGTTTGAAGTTAAGAACTGTTGGTGCATGGCTAACTAACTACTTCATCAAACTTCTGTTAAGACCATCATTGTTTTTCATATGCAGTTGCTGCCTTTTTGTTGCTTTTTATTCCTTCAAAAGGACAAAACAATCAAACACACACCATTCCAATTTTGGGTTTAAATCATTTTATAGGATAAGTGCTTGCATATTAAAAGTTGTAATAATTGTTAATAGACGTGCAATTTTGACTTTTTTTTTTTTAATATATATTTGACACAACATAATGGGATAAAATGGGACAAGATATAAATCATAATATTTGATATTGTTCCCCTACACTTATTTATCGAAAGATTACAACATAAAATTAAAAAGCCGAAACGAGTTTTATTGGGGTTGAATATGCTTGGCCTTAAGAATAACCCAAGAATAGTAAAAATAATGAAGGAAAAAAAAATCATTGAATTTCGTAACAAATAAGTAAATTCTGAAAAATTTTATGAATCTTGATTTGTTGTTCAATTCACCATAAAACCATATAATGATATAATCATAATGTTATTATTTTATTATATTCTTATATTTTCATATGTTGATCACAATTCATTTCAATTCGTACCTAACTTTCAAATCTAATGGGCCTGACACCTTTTAAGTTTTAATCTTACTGGGCTTCCCTCTTCTTTGGGTAATAAAGTGAATGGATCAATTGGAGTGGCTCATTCAGATAAATACACTGCATTGGGCTCATGAGCTGCATCGGCGGTTCCAAAACTCAAAAAGGCGGGTTGTTCTATTTTCTCTATGAACGTTCTCATCACAACATTTCAAATTTACATTTACAATTAATTTTGTGCAACTTAGTTCTTTAGGACAGAAAATAACAAAATATCATTTGTAATAATAGTTCTTATTTTTTTTCCTAAAAGAGAAAAGTCATTAGATTCAATCATATATATATATATTGATATCATTATATATATGAATACATTCTCAAAGATCAAATACATGAATTAAGCGCAATTCAAATACTTCAAACTATTATATGTAGATAAATACCCACACGTTACCGATGGAACTCAAAACTACACCTCTCTTATGAAAAAGGGGAGGTGGTGCCATATTATCCAAAGGACGGCAATAATTATAAAGTTCTTTTAAGCATCCAACTTTGCCTAAACTATTCTCGCATTAAATTTGTTTCTTGAACACTAAAATAATAAGTAGAACAAACTCCAGGTATTTTCCAAGTTCACACAAGACATTTTAAATTTTCTATTTCTCAAATAGACCACAAGACCATAAAAATTGACCTAACGAAAGAACCATTAAGAAAACCAAAAATCCATCATAGAAAATATGAAGAGAAAAATAGAAAAGTAAAAGATTTTGAGCAATATATAGGAAAAATTGGTCCCCCAATATCTGAAATCAAAGGTGAAAAAAGGTTGTATTTTTCTTTACAAAAACAATGGTCCCCCCAACCCAACCCATACTCCCACTCCACTCACCATTGTATTCTTCAATATCTTAACGTTATCTATATGGTTTTATGTGTTTCATTAAAAGAAACAGTGTGGTTTACGATGAAAAATATGAAGATGCCCCTTGTTCCCCTTCGCCCCACCTCTTCTTGCCTGTACGGCCCGACCCTTACGGTAGGGATGCTACACGTGTTCTTGAGTCTTAACTCGTAGATGCCTCCTCCATTTGGTACTGCAAGTTTGAGCAATTGATATCATTAAAACTTGGTGTTAATAAAAAATAAAAATGTTGTAAAACTATTGCTATACATGCATCATAGCAATAATTTATAGTTTTAGTAAAAGTTGGGAAAAATTCAATATGTCATATAATTTGATTGACATTTTTAGTTTTCACTTCGATGTAGGCAAAGACAATTTATGTTTTTATTTTATTAATTTTGAGTTATTGGTTGTCGCTTTTATCACATATGTTAATTTTGGAGCTCTAATTGCTACTTTGACTATAGCTGTTATATTTGTTATTGTCAAAATTTAATTTCTTTGTAGTGTTTACAATTTCTGCAACCTTTTACTAAGCTTTATCATTATATGTTTGTTAATTGATTATTTAACTTTATTTTGAATTATATGTCAAATATATATTTTATATATAACTGGATCTATTAGTAGTACATTTTATAAGCTCATAGTAATTAATATGGATAACATAATCTAATTGCCATGCATGGGATTAGTTAATCTCGAACTCTGACGGATTATTGAAATTTAAATCTGTTATCGCGCTAAGGTCTATGAAATGAGTTTTATTAGTCTTTGTTTGTTTTTTGTAATTGGCAGAATAAGTTTCATTAGTCAAAAGAATTCTTTTTTTGGGGAGTCAAGTACTTTTAGTTGTCTCGCCTTTTTGGGCCAAAAGGAAAGTTAGCACAAGGCACGCGCCCTAGTTTCTTCAGATATGTGCAATGGCTAATTGGCTTTTCTCCTTACGTCTTTTACACTCTGCTTGATACAATAATTTTGATGAAAATATAAAAATCACGAAAGTACAATATTTCAAATTTATTTTGTTATTCAAAGAAACATTGAGAAAGAAATAATGAAAATAAAGGTCATTATGTATTTGAGGAGAGAAGACCAAATTAGTTTTTCCATCATTTTATTTGCTATTTTGCGAGAAAAATGACTTTTACCCATAATTTAAATTACATTTTCCTTTCAGTTTTCATTTCCTTAGTATTTTTATCATTTAACCAAACAATAAAATTGTTTTTCTTTTTTCTAAATTTTCTTTTCTTTTCCTTACAAGAATTCTTGTACCACACATAACCTCAATACAAGAAATTTAAGTAATTATCACAGTTGCAAATTGATGTTAATAGGAAAATCTGATAGTGAAAAGTCATTTGAGGCACCTTCACCACAGCCGCAACGATAATGTTAGTGAGATTTGCAAAAAATTCACAATGCGATTTGATTGGTCTTGGCTCATTACTTTTGCAATAGATTTTGTACAAATTTACTTTTGGAAACATCAATAATGAAATTTGATTCAGTTTCCAGATCCAAAAATGCTCAATTTTGGAGACATTACTTTGTAGGTGCATTTAGTCATGCATTTTTCCTTATAAACGCTTAGTGGCAAGTTTATCCTCACAAAAAGGAATATTAATCGCCACCAAGCTTTGGATGTAGTGGCACTGCCTCCACCATTTCATAGTGGAGGTGCATGGTTCGAGTCTCACCGAGAGCGTGTGGGTATTTGTCTATCGTATGGTAGTTATTAGTCTACCGAATGGTAGTTTAGATTATTTGAATTATTATTTAGTTCGTATATTTGATATTTAAAAATATATTTATGTTATGAATTGATGTATGATTGTAATCACTTCTCTCAAAAAAAAAAAAGGAATATTAATGGATTAAACATGAAATGTTAAATTTCATGAAATATTTTGAATCACTATAAAACTATTAAATTTTGGCAAATTAAAAAATTAATAGCCATGTTGAAAGTCATGATTAATAACCCAAAATTAATAGTTGCAGTGGAAGCGGCGATAGTTAATCATCCAAAAAGTCGATGTGAAAATATCATTTACTGTGGCCTATATTGAGTTCAAAACATTCACCACGACTATGTCTCATGATGAACTTTTTGCAACTTCAATTGAAATTTTATATCATTTTCGTGGTAAAATTATAATAAATGCTTTTTATCGCCACTATCTCCTATTATATTAATTTCAAATTGTGATAGTTGTTCAAATTTTTTATAGTGAATATGGACACATTCAGTGGCATTTATTTGTCTTATGAAAAGGTTCGCCAACAATTGAAACAAATAATTATCTTGTCCTTACCAATTATTTTGGGGATTAGCAACCAAATTAACTGATTGTTATAAATGCTTCTTTCAACATTTTTCTGTCAAAAATATCTCACACATATTAAAAAAAAAAGGAAAGAAAGAAAAAAAAAATCAAATTGAAGAAATATATACCCTAAAGAAAAAAAGAAATTGAAAAGAAAAAGTGGGGGAAAGAGTGGTCACAATCAGGCAATATGGTAGATCTTTGTTGAAGGATGAGATGTTGGGAAGTGGGTCCCGTTTTTATAAATGTTGAGCCACTGTGTCTGTGGCATGTGTATACCTTTACAGACTTTTGCATTCAATGCCAAACGACGATTAAAGTCTCTTCGTAAAGACGAATGAACCAAAATAGTCTTTTTTTCTAAAAAAAAAAGAAAAAAAGAAGTGCCATATATATATATATATATATATTCACTTTACCACTCTAAAATATCTGAATAATTAATTATTCAGTTCATCTGTCTCTCTCTTTTCTGAGGGGGTAACTTTTTGGTATCAGCGGAGTTATTGTGGTTGTGTGTGATTGCTGCCATCTGTCCGTCGTTTGGGGATAAGCATTTGTGGTTGGGGATGGCTTTATGAGAAAGTCACAGTGGCCCCATTTCTAGGAAAAATGAAGCTAAAAAAACAATGAGCTGCAGACTTTGCAGATGAAGCGTTCATTGAGAAGCCAACCATCGTATGGAAATTTGAGAGCAATTCTTTAGATAAAGATCGGGTCAATTAGTTCTCGTAATCAGATTTGAGTTAGCAAGAATGTTTCGCATTGTATAGAACTTGAAAACAAAGAAAAACATCACGAATTAATGAGGTTCACCTAGAGAGAAAGGGAAAAAAAAAAAACTCTTCAAAGTTGAAGTTAGGATCTACTCGACTGATCGAGGAAAGTATTTTGTACCTAAAAATTGCACGTCTTGTAGGACTTTTTTCTAGTTAGACATGCTAAGATCCACTGTGTCAAATCTAGCTGGGCTGGGTTGTCATCAACGCAACTTCTGCTCAAATAAGGTAACTCGACCAACAGCTATAGTTGGCCTGTCTATCTAGTGAATTATGTTCTAAACTTAAGATATTTAAACCTTAGTACAACAAAACGGAATTTTTCAATCCAATTTAATTACATTTCAAATAAATTATACTCATTATGTACAGTTAATGAAAGTGACCAATTATTTTATTGCATGATAAATTGAATCACATGTTAAATGTATTGTTTAGCATAAATTTGATCAAATGAATCATATTATGCCTCATGAATTACACTTGCAAATTACAACATAAGTATAAAATTCAAATAGGAGTAATTAATCACTGTTGTATAATTAATTGAATCACATTTCAAATAAATTATATTTGAAACACAATCGATCAAGCATTCAAAATATACTTAGGCCTTGTTTGATACTATCAATTAGCGGAGATTAGGCCCCCAATCATCAACAATGTCATATTTGATAAATAAGATTGAGGTGATGGGTCGGCTTGGCATTAGCTCCGGGCCTGGCACTATTCATGAAACTAGCCCACATTACTAATCTCATGGGAAGGGGTGAGATTGTTGAAGGTTGATGAGATATTAGAATAGAAAATTACTGCCCAGCCCCTAGTATGTTTATTTTGTCTCAATTTGATGTGCAAGTTGCGACTCAAATTAAACTAAGCTAAGGCGTAGAAGAATCTGTTACTTTGTATAGCTAATAAGCCATGGCACGAAAGACCAGAATTCCATGGCCAAATATAAATGTAATTTAATTTATAGATATAAATGTAATTTAATTTAATTTGTAAATATAATTTAACAAATTTATATATGTGCAAAATTTATATATATGGAACTTAAATAAATTTATATATATGGATAAATTTAATTTAAATATAATTTAATTTGTTATGTCAAGTTTTTGTTTTTTTATTGGTTTTTTCCCCTTTTCCCAATTAATATTAAAACTTTAAAAAAATAGCTTGGATGTCAAACCATCTATTTAGTTGGATTGTTCATTCAAAAAACACCTATTTATTTAGTTTTGGATAATTTTTAAATTGATTAACAAAATAAATATAATTTAAAAAGTCATTGCTTAGTTATTGCTGCTCCAATTAATTTAAATGTAATTCAATTTCATTTAATTGACAAATTAATATATAAATTATATATTAATTTGTAAATATAAAATAAATAAATATATATATATATGGAAATTAAATAAATTTATATATATGGATAAATTTAATTTAAAGATAATTTAATTTATAATAATTATAAATATAATATAATATAGGTACAATTTATAATTAATTTATAATTATAAATTTAAATTAATTTCAATATTTTGCACCATTTGTCATGGCTTACATTTTTTCACGTCATGGCTTACATTTTTTCACATAAATAAAAAATAAAAATAAAAATAGATAATAGTTCAGGAACATAATAGTAATTGCAAGGTTCAGTTTAATAAAAATTTTGATATCAAACATAGAACACACACTTGAATCAACTTATGAATTTACCCTAATTTTACAAATCAAATAAAAGATTGAATTATACAATCTCACCTAATCCACACTCAATCTTCTTTGGGCCAATAACCCATTAGTATTAATTGTATGTATCAAACATGGCCTTAGATGATTGAATGTTATCGAACTATACTACTTCTCTTGTGCATCAAAAAATTAGGTTAATTCTAGATTGAAAAGCATGTCAATTGTTGGTCATGCATGATTGCATTTCCTCTTTCATTTCTTTTCACACTATTGAGATGCTTCTTTTAAGAGTAGACAGTAAAAGATAGCACAAAAGAAGTGCAAGTGAAATGGCTATAAATTTATGAACATTAGAACTCCTATTTCTAGGCAAATTCAACAAAATCTTGGCAACTTTGTTTTGTAGAAACATCTCTTTTTACCTTTCTTGGACTCGGACAATGTTTAAACGACAAGAAAAACAGTAAAGCAAAATTATACTCCACAAGACACTGTTTGTTTGTAATAAGTGTAAGTGCGTACACTGTATTTTCTCAAGTCCCATCATCTCTTTATCTGATAGTATTTATTTCCCCTCTCTTATAGTTCAGGCTCCACTTCTGACTATTCTAATCAAATTTCATTTCAGTAACAACTGCTTCCCCTTTGGTCCCACTGTCCCTCATCTCTCCACTCTTTTTTTGTATTTTGTATTTCTTTCTTTTGATTCTTTTTTTTTTTTTTTTAGACAATATTCGGCAAAACAAATTGCCCCTTTTATAAAATTGAGATCAAAAGGGTATTTTGAGGGAGAAAGGGTGAGGAATTATGAAATATATATATATTGATATTCAAAAGAGTCTTTGAACTTTGTGATTCCTTAGTGTTCTTTTTTAATGATTTATTTTTGGTTTCATATTAAACTCATTGTGTTCATCAGCATATCATGTGTATCATATTGTTATTGCCACTTATATATCAAGTTTTTACAACAGTATAGTCGAGTATGTAGATAATTAAAAGAGTCACATATAGTTTTTTAAATTTCGAATGAAAATTAACATGAAATAAAAATTCTACAATAAATTAAATGCATGAGTGTTTTTCAGTTATTGATTTTTTTTTTTAAAAAAAATGGAGTACTCTTCAGTTATTTTTAGAGTAATGCATTAAAATAAATAAATAAATATGGTGTATAATTGAAACTTCACCACATCAAACACACCTTCCCCAATGAAAATGGAATTAATTGTGGAAATTAATAAAGATTAAAGACCCAGACATGGCTCCTTTATTTTTTGACCACAATTTTCACCCTTTCTCCCTCCCGTTGCCTGATTATTACCTCACTCTGTCTGCAAAAGTTGCAGCCTTTTTCTTCCAAGAACATAACCCTATTGGAGTAGAACACAGTTAAACCATACCCCTCTACTGTCCCCTATTTTTTCCCTATATCCCACTTTCCTTTCCATATACCTTCTTCTTTTATAAAAACAAGAATCAGATCCCAATTCTTGCTGCAGCATTTTTGCCCCATTTTCTAATACTGTAGTACCAACTTCCCTAACTAGAAGTACCAAAAAACACGCACACAAACACATACTCAAAGGTGGGAGATCGAAGATTATGGAATATTACTGGACTACCCTGTTCAACAACAGTACTAGTAGTGATACTGTGCGAGGACATAACGGTAATTACAGCACCCACCATGCATGGGAATCCTGGGATCTGGCTAGTAGTAGCAGTGACATTTCAAGGGTAGATTGCAGCTACCCTCTTCATAAATCATTGAATTATACGACACCACCCTCCGCCGCTGCCTCCTCCGCCTCCAGGCAAGTAGAAGAGCTCAACTACTACAAACCCGACCCGCATTTGATGTGC
Organism: Handroanthus guayacan; assembly: GCA_014898755.1. Taxonomy (NCBI): domain Eukaryota; kingdom Viridiplantae; phylum Streptophyta; class Magnoliopsida; order Lamiales; family Bignoniaceae; genus Handroanthus; species Handroanthus guayacan. The sequence goes on along the minus strand of JACFYI010003551.1, from coordinate 1,303,976 downwards.
TTGAAGCTTGGCAAGAGGCACTACTTTGAGGATTTTACTGATCCTCCGGCGGCGGCGGAAGGACGCTCTTCTACGGCTAAGAAAGGGAAACCTTACTGTGCAACTCAGGGAGGTCGGCCTTCAGCGGCGGCAGTGGCTGACGCCGCACCGGCGGTTGTTCCGCGGTGTCAGGTGGAGGGATGTGAGGTTGTGCTGGTGAATGCCAAGGACTACCACAGGAGACACAAGGTTTGTGAAATGCACGCAAAGGCTCCGAAAGTCGTGGTTCTTGGGATTGAACAGCGATTCTGCCAACAGTGCAGCAGGTTTTTTCTTTCTCTGTTTTTTTTTTTCAATTTAATATTTGCTTATTTCTAGGAGTAGTGTATTTAATTTCCAAAATTTCCATTAAAAAAAAAGTATTTAATTTCCAAAATCTTGAGAAGTGATGCGTTTAAGATTAATTAATTAGAATTTTGGATATGTATATATATGTATTTATGTACGAACAAATTAAACAGGTTTCATGGAGTGGGAGAGTTTGATGAGTCAAAGAGAAGTTGTAGAAGGAGATTGGCGGGCCATAATGAGAGAAGAAGAAAGAGTTCTCAAGAACAACATTCTTTTTCTAGGAAGCCTCATCAAGGTATATAAAATCATTTCAATTTTTATCCTAATTAATTATGTACAATTGCTAGTATTTGTTTTAATTTCTTCTTGTTTAATTGCTTATGTTCTAAGAGATTAATGTTGATAATTTGGGGACAATATAATGTCTGACATAAAGCAAAATCTTAATATTATCATTTAATTATTACTTAGTTGACGCGCATGACACAAGCCTTTTATTAAAATCCCACGTTGGTAAAGTAAAATGTATAATTAATCTTGTCTTAATATAATTTTAGGCAATTCTCATTTTCGGGGCCATTTTCAATCCCTTTCTAAATCTAGTGGGAATTTGGAACTATACAATTCTGGGCATTTGTTAATTAAAAATAGTTAACTATGTTCTTCCAAGTGTGAAGATCTGTAAGTGACTTTGCTCTCACAACAATAACCTCCCTCCACCTTAATTAAGTGGTTTAAATGTGCACTAACTATGTATTAATTGTAGTCTGGCTAGAGTCTTTAAGAGACTTGTGTTGGGTAGGACAATTAATTTGCCATGTATTAATTAAGGCATGTGAGTAATATGCCTAGTGTTTTCACGAACTATGATGCCCAATTCTTGCCTTGATTTAGTAAAATCTAATTTAATCACGAGTATTATTACATTTTCTGTCTGATTAATCACTCTGCTTTATGTTGCATTCTTTCAGACTAAAACTCAAAATTTTGTCTTATTTAACTAGCATCACTTTGTTTAAAATATATATTTTGTCTTATTTAACTTGAATCACTTTATTTAAAATATATGATATATAGTAAATATTGTATAATCTCAGACAATTATATGTATTGTCGTAGACATAAAGATGGCGGCCGCGGCGGTGGGAGGCGGCAGACACCCACACTTCCTGAATAGCAGCGAGTGTGCTCTCTCTCTTCTGTCATCCACAAACTACAACAGTCCCTGGAATTTTTCCATGTCTCCCGATCTTCCGGCAAGATGCAGCGCCGCCCTTCGCGACCTCATCGCCGAAAATCGTGCTTCCATTTTGGCCTGCCGGCAGCTCATCTATCCTTGTAATAATAATAACCAGATCATAGGCGACTTTTATAATATTAATAACAGTAGTAGTAATACTTACAAGCTTGGGTCTATTCGGGCCGGATCCTATCCACATGAAAATGGAGCGCACGTTACGTTGGATCTGATGCAGGCTCCGAATTCAACATTCGGGCTTTTGTCTGTGAATGGACATAGCCATAAATCGTCCAAGGAAGGAGATGAAGATGATTGTTCTGAGCTGTGGAAGGTTCCTTTGGGATATTGATTATATTTATAAGTTAAGTTGGAATTCTATTCTTTAGTAGTGTCTTAAGGTAAAGTCTATGTACTTGTATTATTATTACTATTTTTCTTTTCTTTTTTTTTTTGGTTGGAAATAATTTCGAATTCATTTATTGTCCTATGGTTAATTAAGTTAATATTATTTGTGTTAGATGTTCCAAGCCTTATTTTTCAGTCATTGCTTGGTTAATATAAGGTTATAATAATGGGCACCAAAATTAACCTTTTTTCCTTTTTTCCTTTTTGGTCGGTATGTGACATTGTCTTCTTCATTATTTTATAAATTAAGCAGATAATCCGAACCATATTACTGTTTTTCTTTGTCCTAATATTTGGATTTTTTCAATGATTAGAATGTTTTACTTTTATATTCGATTAAATTGTTGTTTGATGAACACCATAAATTTATTCTCTTTATTTTTAATTTATAATGTTACATTTTTTGGCCTTATTATATAATGATTCATGTTATAAAACAATTAAAAAAAAAACTAAAGACCTGTAATTTTCAGATGAATCAATCAAAAGGGTGATAAGAGAAGCCCCATGAGAAAATGGAGATAGATAGGGGCCAGAAGCAAGTGAGAAACCTTGTATTATCTATTTAAAACGTGGGCTGAAGAAAACCACACGGGTTGCTTTCGTTTTGGGCCTACTAAAGTTGATTCAAGTTCTAGACACTTCTCATATCCAAAAAAATATTGCCTGCGGTGGTTGGAAGAAAATGACAAGCATGATATGTCACTAGATGATTGATGTGCAACATAAATAATTGTGACATAATTAATACACATAAAGCAGAAATATAAGTGACAAATTTCATTAAAACACACTTCATTAAATTCATTTAATTACGGGTTCAATGAAATCTTGTGAAGTTGCTTATGAAATGTGTAATAGACTATAAGACAAATTTCGGGCTACCTACTTGGTTTGAATATGCTTTAATATCCTGGAAAATTATAATAACACTCATTATCATTAAGTTAGTTGACAAAAACTTTAATGGAACTTGTGTAATATTATAATTAGATTTATTGAAAAATTAAGTATTTTAGCTTACCAAGGGCATAATTGTAATATAGCACACATGCTTCTTAAATTTTCATCAATTTAGCGAATGGTATGGGATGTTACTATGATTTATCTAATTACAGGTGGTGCTTCTTTGATTACATGAAATCTCAAGGAATATTTAATAATTAGGCCAAATTTTAAGTTGAGATAATTTTCCCCGTTATGATTGGTTCAGAAACGTACCTAATAATATGGACTACTGTTCATGCTCACTCATCTTTTGTTTATGTATGTTGAATTGCGGAATTTGATGCAATTAAGTTTGAGTATTTTTTTTTTGTCATTATTGAAGGTTTTTTTTTTTCAAAAAAAAATAAAAATCTTATGATATACGTTGTGATGGAAAATATATTGATAGACTGAACTCTACACGTGAAACGAACTAATCTATCTCATCATCAACAAATATTATTATATATACTTTAATAATTCAGACATTATTTCAATAAATTATCAAATAAATTAGATAATTCAATTCGAAAAGAAAAAAATAAAAATAAAAAAGTGTAAGAACAATAGGGCGGTCCCTAACGGAGCAACAATAGTCTTTCACAATTTAATGCAACTACTCAGTCTCATACTGTGGCAGTTTCTGTCTGGGGGAGGTGGGGTCCGTGGCGGGGCAACCAAGTCACGTGATAGGCACGTGATGGAGTGGGGTCATATGGGGGCGTGAGATAAGGGAGATTTGGGAGGATATTCTGATACAAATATACATATACATCATAATAAATGGCTTTTCCTTCAAGGTTTTGGTCTGGGCCCCACTCTCGAACCAACTTCTTCTGATTTTCAAGATTCCTCATATTATTATTTATTATTTTTATCTCCATATATAGAGTTGCAATTTTTATTTATTTATTTATTTCTGATGAAGATTTGCTGATATTTGTTGTTTTTTATTTATGGCAACTGCCCGTTGGAAGAAGGGGAATATCAACCATTAGGCATTATATGGGGGCCTGGATTGCATTTTGGAACCCCATCTTCAGTTCAATCATTTATGAATTATGTGTGCCAATCAGAGTTCAAATTAAGTTCCAATTTAATGTCACTTAATTATATATAAATATTTGAACATATGTTTCCTACTACCCAACAACTTGAAGGTGAGTCGATTTCAGTTATACATGGGAGTGGTGATTTAAATATTGAGGGCTTGTCTTTACATAGATAATTTATGGTGGCCTTGAAAATTTCAACTATATTTAAGTATTGTTCTGTCAATAATTATAGTGGGAGATTTTGTTACAAAATGTATTTGAAGTAAATCATAAAATTAAAACAAATCATAAAATTGTTTTAAAACTGTCACATCTTTAGATGTCCATAAAACTAGTGTATCACAAACCTCTTATTCGAGGGGTTTGGAAATAAGTACATAGTTGTCGTTTCCATCGATAGCTCTATTTGAAGATGTTTAATTTATCATCAGATTTGTCAGTGAGTTGTTGTCCCATTAATATTTATGACATGACTCTTTTTTTTTTCTTTCCTTAGAAATTGCGTCTTGAAAAAATATTTAAAAGTACAAAAGAGAACACATTATGAACTATTTGAAGACCTGACCTCTACTTTTTCTTTGAGATAATCAATATATAATTAATCGCAATAATAAATCAATTTTTGGTTTAAATAAATTGGAACTTATCCACACAAATACATTGCACCACCATGTAAGGTCCAAATCCATTGCCAAGAAATGTTCCAAGTTATTATTCTGCTGACATTATGATAAAGATTTTTCTTTTTCGTCTTAGATGTTTTAAAAAAATAAAAGAAAATAACTTATAAACTATTTCAAAACCATTTGCCCTTCTGATATATGATAAGATTTAATATTGTCAGTGCATAAATAGTTGTAATAATAAATTAATTTTTTATGCGAATACCTTGTAACAGCATCAACTCCAATAAATGAAATAGAGTGCAGTGCCACCATAATTTCAAGTTTCAACTTGCTCAAATAGTATCATTTGTCTTGTAAGGATCCACAAGACTGCTATTCACTTTGTTCATTAAATGCACAACAAGATTGGATCAGAGAATTGGTATGCATTAATGTTTTTTGTTCTCTTTTTATAGAAATTTTTATTTGTGAAAAGTTAATTGAGGATAAATCAAAGCTTGAGTCCTTAATTGTTGAGGTTTTCTTTTGAGAAAGAAACATTCTATTCTAATTTTTTGGCTGTGTAATTTTCTTTCATAAAAATATATACTTCTTGTATAGTTTTAACGTCACTTATGCTTTAAAAGATAGATGATAGACATATTTTACTACAAAGAGGAATTATAATATGTAATAGGGATAATTACCTTCACACCTCCTGAGATCTAGT
>JACFYI010003551.1:1244769-1258300 GCA_014898755.1 Handroanthus guayacan | reverse complement strand
AAAAAAAAAAAAAAAAAAGAAAGCCTTCCCTTTGAAAACACGCCCTAAGTCACATGCTTGACGATCGCATATCATACATTTAAAACTAGAAACTGACTCAGCTAAACAAGTTCATTTCATTTATTTCAGGAATAAAAAGGAAAAGAACTCAATTTTCTTCATTCACCATTTGTAGCTAACCAATTTGCACCAGACACACACATAAACATACATCCTCCCACCATGCATATCATGCTAAAAACCCACCATCGTAGCATAAATGTAAATACTTCTATATCTGGGAAGAAGAAAGACCTCAAAAGATAAAAAAAGAAATCTACACCAACACTATTACTTCGTACAATATATTTCTACCACCATAACAACAAATAAGTTGATCAAGATAACAATAACATTGCACTAAAAGACTTCAGATGTTACCAGTTAAGCTAAAAGTTTTAATTCAAATCAAGCGTCATTTGACTGAGCAAAAGATGAGTCTTTTCCCAGGAAATTGATTTGCACCTTTCAAAGTAAACTGAACTTAATTTAAGACAAAACCTGATAGTCCTTCCAGGTGCAGTAAGTGGCAGCAGATTGTATGGTAATCCCTTTCTCTCTCTCCAAATCCATGGAATCCATTTTCGCTCCAACCCCATCCTTCCCCCGTACCTCATGAATCTCGTGGATCCGACCCGTATAATACAATACCCGCTCCGTGAGCGTCGTTTTACCGGAATCGATGTGAGCTGAAATCCCGATGTTGCGGAGCTTCCGCAAAGACTCCTTCCACCAGGTATCCTTCTCCTCCCTCAGCCGCGCGGCGGCGGCACTGCCGGCTGAGAAATAGCGGAGGTGGAAGTTTCCGGTGAGCAAGGCAGCATTTGAGGTTTGGGGTGCGGGGTTGACGGAGGCGGTGCAGAGGGTGTAGAGAAGGCGCGTCGTAGAGGATCGAGCCGAGCGTGCCGCCATTTTCTTGTGGGTTTTGGCCCTTCTGGGGAAAACCCTGCCCAATGGAAAGAACGATTAATGAAAACGAAAATTTTGATGAATTTGAGTGGGTTTTACCAGGGTTTTTCAAGAATTTCGGATAAAATTAAAAATAAAAAAAAGGGAAAAAAAACATTTTAATAATAATAATGAACCCTTTCTGCCAACTTCACCTTCCAAATATAACACCTCAGTTTTTAGTTAAATATATAGTAAGGTTTTATGAATTAAGTTCTCGTATGAAAATCTTTTAAGTTAATTAAGTTGTTGTTTATGATTTTAATTTGGGATTTGTTCTTTTAAATTTCACATATATATAGATTGAATAGAGATAATTTTTAAAATCAAATTAACTAAATAAAGATATTGAATAATTTCAAAGTTCATAATTAACTGTGGGAAAAAAAGGTTTACTACAAAGTAGTATAAATGAAAATTTAAAACAAAATTTAATTTTAAAATCAGTTATCAATAAACAAGAAAAATCTTACTCTAAATAATTCTCGCACGATTAGAATTATATCATATTTTTAGATATTAAAAATTACTTTAATTTTTTGAAAAAGAAAATTCTTTATATCTCAATTAACAGAAAACAAATCTTAATATAAGTAATTCATGCACAATGAGATTATATCACTTTCTAGATATTAGAAGTTACTTTAATTTTGAAAAAGAAAATTCTTAAAAATTGAGAGTGAAACACGCTTGATTGTAGAGGTCATATTCAATCTCCACCATAGAATCATTTTTTCAGAATTTTTCTTGTTATTGTATGAATTTTTAATTGTTATTAAAGTATTATTTAAATATTGTAACCACTTCTTTTTAAGAAAAACTTGTGTAACTTATAAATTTGCAATAATTATCAACTATGCAAAATTACAATTTTCTTTATATTGAATTATGATGACACTTTATTAGAACTATTGAGGAACAAACACTTCTCATAACAAAATTGAACATTGTGACAAAAAATTCATCACATTCACAAAAATCAAAACTTATAAACACACCTTCAATTATTGATAATCAGCCAACTGCAATTCATAAATTACAAATTGTCTCAAACCATACTCAACTGCAATTCATAAACCATGCAGTGGTATCCATGCCCTAATAACAAAAAAAAAAAAAGAAAAGAAAAGAAAAAAAAGGGGTAGTTACCAAACATTGAAAAACATGCAAGAAACATTGATCATGATAATAATCAATGGAACCCATTGCCCTTCTTCTTGCAAAGCTTCACGAATTCTTCGACGACTTCATCAATCTCTTCATCTCCTTTCTCCTTAATCTTCTCACTCATCAACTTAGCATTCCTCCGGACACCTTCTCCGCCATCCTCCACCACCACCCGCTGAATCACCGCTGCCACCTCCTCCTTCTCAAGCCTCCCAAGCCCATTCCTCACCACCTCCACACCAACTCCAACCTCCTCCAAAAGCCTAGCATTTAATGGCTGATCAAGATGCATTGGCATAGCAATAATGGGCACTCCAAACTTCATACTCTCCATCATAGAACTACACCCACAATGGCTCACAAAACCACCAATACTTTCATGGCCCAAGATTTGTGCTTGTGGGGCCCATCCCTCCACCACCAACCCCTTATCCCTCACCCTCTCAAGAAACCCTAATGGCAGAACTTGTTCTAATGTTCTTTTCTCCCCTTTTGGAAATCTCATCACCCATACGAAGTTTATGTTACTTAGTTCTAGCCCATGAGCAAGTTCTTGAGTTTCTTCTTGTTTGAGAAAATATTCACTCCCAAATGAGACAAAAACAGTTGAGTTCTTGGGCTTTTTGTTAAGCCATTTTATGATTTCTAATGGGTCCTCAAATTCTTGAATAGGGTCTTGAACTAATGGACCAACGGGCACAATTTTCTTGCCTAGCATGGTAGATAAATAATCACTATATTTTGATTCTATTTCCCTAAAACCCTTGATCAAAATGATGTTACTAGACCTATGAATCCCCTCAAAAGCATCCCTTTTGACCCTTTCATCCAATGGCAACAAATTTGCACGATGAACAAGCTCATAATCGCGATAAGAGATGTTTTCAAAAGGGAATTCAAGATTCGGCCTTAAGAAGAAGTGGAACATATAGGCCGTCATAGTCGAGCTACTAGTGATGAACTCAACAGCTGGGATTCCATACCTCGAAGCAGCCAAAGGAGCCCACGGCTGAAGGAAGTCATATATTAGTAAATGGGGCTTTATGGTGTCCAAAATGCGATAGAAGTTCGGTTTGGACATTTCAAAGGCCAGTTTTAGGATTGGCATTAGGTCCGGTGGGAGGCCATTGGTGGTATGGTAGCAAGGAGGAAGCTTTGGCAATGTGGGAAGATGGAGTTCAACTAGATGGATTGAAAGGGCATATTTTTCACCAATTTTGTGCTTAATGGAACTCAAATTTGCAGGTGTAGAACATAAGTGGACGATGAAGTTTCTCTTGGTGAGTCTTTTGGCTAGTTCTAGGTATGGAGAAATGTGACCATGAGCTAGCCATGGGAACATGAGAACATGAAGTGTTTTGTGGTTTGTGGCTAAGGACTCCATGGGAATTGAGCTCAATCTTCTTTGTTATCTTCAAGTTGATGAGGTATTGGTATGATCCTAAGAGGGCACAAGGTCATATTTATAGTGGATTTGAGGGATATTTCCATCTTTGAGGATTTGGAATTGGAAGGAAAGGTTTTAATTTTCCATGTTTATTGCATAATATTTTCCATATAAAGTAGAATCAGTTAATTTTCGTTATTTGTTTTCAAATGGAAGGTTGAACATAACTAAAACCATGACCATTTTTAGTTTACAATAAGTTTTTCATAAGATATTAACTGGGAAAGATTTTAATTTAAATGTTTTAACTAGTTAACGTGTGGTAGCTGAAGGCAAATAATAAGTTTTATTATTGATGTTGCAAAGATATTTCTAAAATCCCACATCGGAGTAATGTTTTTATTACATAATATCTTTCCATTGATGAGATAGGGTTTTGGAGGGAAGTAATGGATTTACTGCAAAACGTAAAAGGAATTGAAGTCCTATAATTGCGTATATTTCCATATTCAAAAGATTCATCATGCTATATATATAAGCCAACTGAAAACTAATGCTACAGTTACGATAATCTTTAACAACTAACTGCTCAATAACAGGAGAATCTTTATTTTCAGTTAGTGGAAAATAAGGAAACTTCATATGATTTTGAGGAATTTATTACATATACGTACATGATTTTAGACAATATTATAAAGATCATTCATTCATTTGTACGGTATATTTTTGGAAAAGGTTTCAACGGAATTATCTTCTTTTATTTTTTAGCATAATATAGGTGAGAAACATGTGGATGGAAACTTTAAGAGCAGATTTATTCTAGTAATTAATCCATATTAGAGAATATGAGATTAGGAAAGAAAAAAAAAAAAAAAAATTATTCGTCATGCCACAACCATCGTCGTATTACTATGAGCATCACGTGAGTTCTTTTTTAGATATATATTTTAAAAGATATATATGAAAATAATAAATAGTTAAAAATCGATCCAAAATTACTTTCTTTTCTTACATTTCTTTATACAAGTCAAATTCGTTTAATTGCTCTTGCACAAATTACGCGAGGAAATTTCTTCACAATCATGGCAAAATGTTATTTTCTTTTCCTTGTACTAATCTATTTATATAAACCTGTTAACAAACATATAACAGGTATATGTTTGTAAATATACTTTTACATTGATCCTTACATATGTGAAAACATTCATATGTATTTAACAACCATTTTAAGAATACAACCCACAAGAACTCAATGAACTGAGGTAATAATTTACAAGATAATTGTTGGAATCTCAAATTGAGAAAATTCATAAGCAACTTCATCTCTCTAAGGTTATGTTTACTTCTTTAGTTAATGGAGATTAAATATTTATAAATCAACTTATACCTATGTTTACTTTGTTTACTTTGAAAGTTATTTTTTCGAGCTAAACAGCCAAACCCAAATTTATGAAGAGAAAATAAATTAATGAATGGTTAAATAAACTATTTCTTTTTTAGGGTTCGAAATTTAATTTACTAAACCAAATTTGCACAATAACCAACAAACCCATCCTTAGCTCATGTTTACATTCCATACTAATTAGGCCAAAGTTTTTTTGGAAGAATTTTTGTCTTTATCATACATTACCCAAACAATCCAAAGTAAACAACCCGTAAAATAAATATAACTAAACTTATATTATTCTAAAAAGTAAACAACTCATCAAATTCATATTCATCCCCTTCACTATCATTTAATCCATCAATAACCCAAACCCACATTATACCAAAAAATCGAAGTAAACATGCCCTTAGGCTTTTGCCCTTGATTAAATTCCCCGAATATTTATAAAAAAAAAAAAAAAGAAAGAAAGAAAGAAAAGAAAAAGAAAAAATATCCAATTACATTTTCGGCCCAAAGCATCTCAAGTACAGCAGAAATACACAAGTGCGTGTCCGCTGGAATCAACATTTCATACATGTTACATTTTTCAGAAATAATCAAAGCATTACAGCCTAACAATGTGACATTCCTTTTCAGTTGCTTGTGCATGATTCTATATCTCAGTTCAGCCAAAGCTTTTGGCCCGTTAATCCGTGGTCTGCAGCAGAACCTTGGCTAGCAAGCTTCTGAATACGTGAAGAGAATTCCTCGGCCTGCAAAGGGGCACAAGTCAACAGATACACTCATCGACACATATCCATGTAACCTACAATTTTCACAATAATTCGACAAGAGATCTAATAGAAAATGTTTCAAATAGCGGAGAAATGTAATAGTTTGGCAAGGGCAGCCGTACAGAAACACAAAAAAGGCATATACAGAAACACCATCACTTCCACAAGTGCCCCTAATGAAACAATAAAACCTGAAATATCAACGCAAGTGAAGAAGAATTTAGCTTGGAATCTAACCTTCTCATCAATCCACATCAATGAACTCAGTTGATTGTTTAAGATTCGAACAACAACGTCCAGCGGAGTCATTCCATCAATTGTCTCAAGCTCACCACCCTAGTTTAAAAAGAAACAACTATTATTGACTCCTGATCCCATTAGACAGAAGGAAAAGAAACGAAAATAAGACCTTACCTGGTTGGCATTAAGAGTATTAATGATTGATTTGATCTGTTCTGTCATGTGCTCCAGTTCCCGCTCTATCACTTCAGCCTGCTCATACCTGAAACCAGAGCATAAAGAAATGATTAAAGCAATGCTTTTCACCTTGCACAAACCCATCAAAGGTTAACAGTTGCAAGCACATAATATAACATGTCTAACAATTCAATAGTTCATGGCATGAAAAGATCAAGATCATTGTCATAGCTAGATGAAGATATTTCTGCAGCCGTTGATAAATCTTTGGCAACTGCCAGCCATCCATCCATCCCATTTTTCTTTACTATATCAAACCCCAAAACATTCCTTTGAAATTTTAAACAATTTAAAGTTCAGTAAAATGACATTGGCAGCGGAGAATATAGAGGAATTTATACTCACATTGCATCTCTTGTGGCTGCAGCATCGTCATCAAGAAGCAATCCACGCTCCTCTCCGTAGATTCGCTCAGCTTCCTCCTCCATGCTTTGCAAGGCCTTGTCAACCTAACAAACACATGGGCAGTACAAGTATTATTGATGAATTTACAACCTGTTGGTCATTGTGTACAGTTCCTAGGACTGTGAGTGCATTAATAATTTAACTTTGTTAACACCTGAAAATCCTCGAGTACGATTTTCCATACAGTAGCAGACATAAATAAATCTACCTCATAAACAATAATATCCACTCCCAACTATTTCTAAAAAAGGTTGTCTAAAATAGAGTTGCAATCACTGGTATCTGATAAACTTTTACGTATCTCTTATAAAAACATGATGTCAATGATAATTTATAAAGAAATTAGATTAAAATACCTCATCTTGATGAGTTTCAATTAGCTCCAGCTGCCGCTCCAAGCTACCCTGTGTCTCAACAACTTTTGCAACTTCGCTCTGAAGGAAGTGTTAAGCATCATGCTTAGTTTGAGAACCAACCAGGAAATATGGCCCATAATAAGTTCAAGGGAAATGCCACAAAATCCATTAGACGGTTTCTTAAATCTAAGATTCCATCAAAATTTAGGCCTGATTGAAGTGCAGAGACATCACCTAGATAAAGTGCGTAGCTGTTCAACTTTGACATTATAAAAGGCGATGAATTTATAGGCAGTATGTACACTTTTTAAACCATCATTATCTCAAATACAACAAGCATAAAAAATAGCAAGGATAAACCATCATTATCGCAAATACAACGAGCATAAAAAATAGAAAGGATAAGCACATATGCAACCAACAAATCGGAGGCATCATGACTAAGCCCTACAAAGAAGCCTGTGAATAATGCTCCAAAGATAAACAAAGACAACCTCTGTTTATGCTGAATGCCCCCTTGGCTGTTGATCACTCAAACTGATTATTTTTCTAAATGTTCTGTAAAAAAATTAAATATTATTTAAAAGCATAAAACATATAACTATTTGAAAGATGTGCAATAACAAAATTGACAAATATTCATTACAAAAATTAGGTCAAAACCATGAATGGTTTGACCTTGCTCTGCAGCAAACATAGAGCATTTCCTTGAGCAGGGAGAGAATGTATTTGCATACAACCACAAGCAAAAATGAAATGACATGTTTTTCTGCCATGATAAGTTGTTGAACTACCTCAAGCCTGAGAAGGATATCACGATTCTGCAGGATTCTGCGATCCCACTCAGCTATAGCATTAGCTTGTTTCCGAAATTTTCCCGTACGCTCCTGTAGTTCAGCATTCCATTCCTTGATGATCTACAAAAATATCATCAAATATAATCATAAAAATAGGAGTTCAGAAACACAAATAGAAAGAAAGAAAAACAGGAGAAGAAAAAAGTCAGTATTATAGACAATTAAGTGGTCCATTCATAATCCTATTGGGACGCACCTCAGGCCATGCTTATCCCTTCCTCTTCATTTTCATGTGCTATTTACATTATGTTTGGTACGAGGATTTTGGTGAGGGAGGGAAGAAAAACAGAAAAAAGAAAAAGAAAAAAAAAGGAAAGAAAGAAAGAAAATGCTAAGAAAAATATTTTTGTTTGCTTGGACAGTAAGGAAAATATTAACGAAATGATCATTAGGGAAGATGTAGTTTAATTATGGAAAAATCATTTTCCTCACAAAATGGAGAGGAAAATGAAGGAAAAGCTTATTCAGGCCTCTCTCCTTCTCCAATACATTATAAGTTTTCTTCTCCTTATTTCTTTCCTCAAAGTTTTCTTTAAATAACTGAACAAACTTGAAAGTTCATATTTCTTTTCTTTTCCTTTTCCTTCACATTTTCTTTTCCTCAACAAAATCCTTAAACTAAAAATAGTCTTACCCTGCAGTAAGGTTAATGAATATGGAACAATAAGCAAATCGAGAATCCACTATAAACAATGGCTAGTTGAGAACCATCTTAGTTACCTCCTCAACTGTTCTTCCAGTGATTTCAGATGGCAACTTTGGTGCAGAGGCTAAAGCTGCACTAGTTGTTGAAGTGATCCTACAGGAGAAGCAAAACCCACAGAAAGAATCAATATGCCTGAGTGGTTTCTTCTTCGCAAAAGGCCATCTTAAATTTTAATTCATGCATGAAGCTTCATTAGATGCAAGTATTTACTCACTTGTAAAACAGAATACAAGATATGCATACTTGAGCACATTCTTGCTAGTCATTATGATGAACTGTTTATCCAATTGCCTTGAAATAAGGCCAGAACCAGATGGAGTAAACGCTTTCCTTTCCTCTTTGTTTTTTAAAATTAAAGAAAAATAAGCCATGTGACAGTTCCCAATCCAGCATAGCACAATAAATAAACTTCTCACTCAGTCATTCAAACGCAAACTCTCATATTGTATATGTCTACCTTATTAGTTGATGACTAACTTTGACATTACATTACCTATCAGTTTAAGAAATGTTCTCATTTATAAAACATAAAATTCTAATGCCTCCTTTACAGTTCTAATCACCTTCCCAGTCAAGGGATGGGACATGGAAATCCTCAGTTTCAATGTGAAAGAATCTGTTTTATGCAATATACACCCAGGTGGAAAATAGTACACTACTGCTGGATTACGAATACATAAATGCAAAACAATCTAGCAAGTTTGACAAGTAGGGATGACTTTTTATAATATCACAAGTTAAGGCATTGCTCTAAATTCTTTGTATTTAATAATAAAGGCAAAAAAAGCTTTTGGAAGGTGCACGGACCCACTACTGGAAGCTACAACCGATGATGATGTTTGGGCAGCAGAACTGGCACTCGAACTCGCTGCAACTGTCGAACCCACAGCTGGTACACCTAAAGTCAGCATGGTCACGCATCAACCAACTCACAGTATTGTGATAAAATAGCATCTTCAAATTAAAAGTACGGAAAGAAACATCATAAGCACAGGAATAGCGGTCTTGTGCTGAGGTCAAAACCAATTGACAACAATATGGCCAGTAAAGCTACATAGAGATACAATAAGCTTTGGCACTAGCTCAAGGACCAAAATAAAACTAAAGAATATATTTCTAAAACGCATCAATTGAATGTAGAGCACCCAGTCAAGTTAAACAAACAACTTTAGTCGTCAGCATTTCGGCAAACTGATTGCATAAAGATAAAAAGCAAGACCGCTGGATGTTCCCATTGTACCAAAAGAATATGAAGATGCCCATGCTAAATTTTAATAACATCCATGGTAGCATTTCATACACAAATTTGGGATTCAGAAGCTATGCAATTAATTGAACAAATGGAAGCCAAACCCAGCAAGAATTCACCATTATCAATTTTAACTGTACCCTGTCCTAACCATGGTGGCTTCTCATTTCAGGTTTAAAATTACTGTTCGATTTCATTCAAAATCAAGTAACTTTGCTAGCATATAAATACTTGGCCCATCACATCTGGAACTCCTTCAGAATTGGGTGCATTGTAGTCACCTCAAAATGATTGAATGCCAGAGTCAATTATCAATCCCCTTGATAGTTGTACCCGATTGCGCACATGATGACCTTCAAATTCAGATATAAAAATTATTGGATTAAAATTAAATTCAATCAAGGTATTAAGTTTCTGATTCTTGATCACTCGAGGCCAGCCATGATAAGCCACATTCACTCTGCCAACAGTGTCCCAAAAGATACATGTTCAGAAGAAAATTATTCAAGAACCTAGATCTTTGAAAGCTTTAAGCCAAGGATAAAAAAACCATACCCCTGCAGTAGTATTAGTACATAGAAGAAAGGAACGTTTTAATAGCACGTGACTCCATCATTTGATTTCATTAACTCCCAACTCACAGATTTCATTACACAAAAAGCAGCAGCATGTCAACTCACACATGGATCTAACTAGAGTGTGTACATCTTCCAAACCAAGAGCCTTAGACTAGGAAAAAGTATAAGAGACGGGCAGACTGAGATCCTATACTGGACTGAAGAGGTAAGATCATAATACTAGATAATTCTAGTCCCTGGACACTCCATCAGAAGAGCCCTTCACATAGGTTAGATCTACAAAGGTCCTGCCTATCCATTTCAGTCTTCATTGAATCAACCTCTTTTTTCAATATCATCTGTTGAAGTTCCATCTCCCATAAAGCTACCTTGGCAGCATTGACTTGCTCACTTATCCCATTCAACCGCATCAAGCCATGCTGGTATTTAAAAATTGTAACTAATTTTTTAATCCTCTGCTGCAACCATTCCACATGAAACCCAACAGCAGCTGCATCATCTGTCCACTTCTGTATAACTTGTATTTCATTAGAACCAATAGTGTCTAGGGAATGGGTATCAAGTAGTTCAAGAACTTCGGCGACCAGCTGAAGAAAAGCTCTTTTAGCCTCTATACTCTTCAGTATGCTCCCTTCTGTGATGTCACCATATTTTCCGAATATTTGCTTAATGAGGTGAGCTTTCCTGAGGGAGGGAGTATTCTGCAGAGACAAATTCAATTGCTTAAAGCCTGTACATGGAGAGAACTTGAAAGTCATGAGGCTTCCACAAGCAGGATGAACCAACTCATTTCCATCAAAAACTTCAGATTCACTATACAAATTGTCAGAAATGTCATTAGCAACTGCCTTGGTCGATTGTCTCTCTGCAACAGGTGTTGCCTCGTGTTTCAAGCCCTGAATATCTTCCACAGGAGAACAAACCTCCCCACATGAGGCCTCTGCAGTAAAGGATGTCAGTTCCTCAGCAACAGTTTGGGCATTAGCAGGAAAAACACACGCAGAAACACCATGCACAACATTCCCATCCTTAACTATGCCATCCCCTTTCATCCTCATCTTCAACCACCAGGGACTCTTGACTGGATAATCTCAGGCTCAGCCATTTGATCCACTGGAATTTGGACCCCCTCACACGCTCATTCTCACTTTGAACCCTATCACCACCTAAGCCTACCCCAATGTGAATTGAAGAAGAATCAGAACAACACCCAGCACATGATAAGACGTTTCCTGAAATAATTTTTAGAGAAACTTCAACGCAATTTTAACCCCGAAACATACCCTGGACTCTACTGGTTCTTGAAATGAGCAGCCGGATAAACAAAAGGACAACCAAACTATGAGATTAGCAGCAACAAAATTTCAAATCAGCTTTATCTGCTGCTTACAAAAGAACTGTTTCATGTTAAGCGAAATATTACCTACATCATATGCTAACAAAAAGAAGAAAGAAGCACATATATAGTTCCTGGCCCACATGAATACATGATAATAGATGAAAACAAGCAACCAGACTAGCTCTGATAACACACACATAGCATGAGCTACATGAAAGTTTCTAGAACATCGAACAAGAGGAACCAAATAAATATTAGAAGACTTGAAAAACCAATTACATCTCCTCATAACAAATGCTTCCTGCCAACAGGAATACTTTCTTTTCCTACTTCACATCAATTCCTTTGAATAAGTAACAAATACTTCACATGAAAACCATAACCTTCTCTTTTTCTGTTTCCAATTTAAACTGAACTGCTAAGCCATTAAACAATTATTTCCACAGGTAATCTTACTAGATCCATAAGAAGTAATTTAGCGGAACAAGAACAGCGGAAGATAATGTTTCTGTAGTCCTGACTTATCCACAAATAGGAGATTCAATGTTCAATCACAAGAATTAAGTAATATACCACTATTACCAGTGCTCATGCCAACGCAGCTCAATACTCATACAAGTTCACTTAATACAATAAATACAGTATAAACCTCAACATAACAACACCATAAGAAATCCCCAAGCTGTGGGATGATCATGCTTTATCTCAATAAGCAAACACAAAAACATAGAATATATGAAACAACTCAACACAGTGATACAGAGTCAATTAAGTGTCCACTGGAAAATGAAAAAGGAAAAAACAAACAAGGACAACATATTTTCCCTTGTCTGAAACATGGCATCTAAGACACAGTAATTATACACACGGATTTCTTCAATTAACCTGATCTAGAAGTTCGCGTTAAAAATTCAGGGGTTAAACACAATAATCAGTAGCTTTTGCACATATATATGAGAATCTTTAAAAAAATGAGTGGAGCAAGGGAAAAGAAAAACCAACCAAAAGAAGGCAGAGCAGTTGATTGTGCTTGTGATGCTGAAGAGGCTGCATTTGCAGGTGATTTCAAAGATAGCGAGAAAGAACTTGTGTTTCCAGAGGATGGAGCAGATGCGCTGGCCACTGCTGCTGCAGAAGATGAAGAAGATGTACCACTAGATGCTGGAAAGGTCAAACTAGAAGCAGCACCCGTACCAGCAGAAGAGGCACTTGCTGCAGCCGAAGCTGAAGCATTCATGGTTGTTGTAGTTGTAACTGTTGAAAACAGAGCAGAGGGAGTGGTACCAAATGCCACAGGTTTTGAAGTGGGCGCACTTGAAAGGGATGATGCAGAGGATTGAAAGCCTGTAGTTCCAAATGAGAAACCGGCTGAAGATGATGAAGAAACCGGGGCTGATGCTGATGCAGCAGAGTTACTGGTGCTCTTCAGAAACGAAAAACCGGAAGTAGTAGAGATAGGAGCCGTAGAAAATGAAAATGCTGTTGTTGATGAAGCTGAAGATGTGGGAAATGAAAATCCAGGCGCAGAAGATTTTGAGGTTGAAGCACTGGGGAACGAAAAGCCAGGTGCTGAAGAAGCTGAACTTGAAGCATTGGGGGCAGATGGGAATGCAGAAGCTGTAGATGTGGAGCTTAACGATGTTGCAAACAGTGGAGCAGCCGAAGATGAGCTAAACAAGGAGGTAGAAGATCCAAAAAGACCCGGAGTTGATCCGGAACTTGCCCCAAACAAGGATGATGTAGTGCCTGCTGTAGTAGTTGAAGAGGATGTGGAGGACCCGAATAGGCCTGAGGTTGCAGCCGTTCCCAACCCAGAAAGTGGTGCACTGGCGGCGCCAGCTGGAGCTGATGTTGATGATCCAA
>JACFYI010003551.1:1230145-1244669 GCA_014898755.1 Handroanthus guayacan | reverse complement strand
GTGTCAAATATGTACTTTATGAATTAAAAAGGGCTTTTTATAATTGGCCTTGTGTAATTTATAGCTTTCACAAAAATATTCTATAAAACATAAAGCAGCATAAAAAATCTGATGAAATT
Source organism: Handroanthus guayacan (assembly GCA_014898755.1). Lineage (NCBI taxonomy): Eukaryota > Viridiplantae > Streptophyta > Magnoliopsida > Lamiales > Bignoniaceae > Handroanthus > Handroanthus guayacan. The sequence continues at coordinate 1,244,550 of JACFYI010003551.1, read as the reverse complement.
TTTAATTAGTAAAATAAACTCTCTATGTGGGCAGTATTTGAGAGCAATGCAACACATATGCATGCAATGAGATTGTGAATACTCCTTTAGAGGTAAAAAAAATGCCCATTATATCCCAAACACATACATGGCTTGTTCTTGTCAGCCTTCTTTTTTATCACATCTAAAAGCTCTTACTTCTGGTGGAGTATTGCTTTTAAAATTATTTTGGGTCATTTCATCCTCATTTAATTTAATTTATGCATTTCAAAAAGTTTATGAAGCAGACTTGTCTAACGAGGGAACCTCATAAACTATTTAACTTTAAAGTTATTATCCCAAATCCCAAAATGGTGAAACAACATAAGCAAGTAACCATGACTTCAATACAGATAGTGAAGAGCGCTAGTCAAGCTCAGTACTAGAGATGTCAAACGGGCCGGTTCGAGCTAGCCCGAACCACAAACCCATTTAACCCGGGTTTAAACGGTTCGAGCGTTAAACGGGCTAGTCCGAAAATATGTTTTGAGATGCCCGGCCCTGCTAATAATATGTCTGGGCCTAAACGGGCCCAAGTTAAACGGTCTGGGCTAAACGGGGCTTAAACAGTTCGAGCCGGGCCAAACTGTATATTTATTTATTTTTTAATATTTACACTATAAATTTTCTTTTTTTTTCATTTTTTCATTTTTTGAAATTTTTTTTAAATTTAACCAGGCTTGAACTGGACCGCATACGGATTCGGGCCAATCCGTTTCCGGTTCAAACGGGCTCGCAGGCCAGGCCAATTCCGGACCCAAAAAAATTGGGCCCAGTATAAACCTACTTCCGGTCCGATTATAACCGGCCCGCTTACATTTTATAAGCGAGCCGGGTCGGGCGGCTCCTTAGGCGGAGCGGGGCAGGGCAGGTAGCCCGGCCCACTTTGACCCAAGAGGAGGGGAATGAAAGATTGATTGAATGTTTGCCAGTTTTAAAAGATAAAATTCCGAGTAATTTTAAATTAAAAGAAGTTTGCATATTTAGTTAATAATTTTTCAGATATTTAAAGATGCCAATGCGTGGAGAGCATAAATAAGTGAAGTATAGACAACGATATTTTGGCCAATATACAGGGCTTTCAAGGAAAAAATATTGTTGGGGAGCAGTGAACACACATACACTGATACACACAATACCTTTTTCTACAAAGGATTTTCTTGTAAATTAAAATTATTAACACAGAATGGTAAAGTGCAAAAAGCTTGTCTTAAAAATTTTCTCTTTACTAAAGTATAAAGTTCAAGAGGTTTCTTTTGTTTATTAGAATTTCAATTTTTTGTCTTATTATTTGTTATATTGTTTCAAATTGTTCAGTTAAGTTGAAAAATAACTAATTGTTTTCTTTTTAGCTTGAAAAGCAATTAAATTATGTTTTCAACGGCAACAATATACCTATATTTTGGGATGAAAGAATAAGTTATTTTGTCGCCATCCTCTGGGTGAAATGCCACTACCTCCTCATTTTCATAATGGAGATGCAAGTTCGAATTCACCTATAGCATGCAGGTTTTTATCTACTCTATAGTAGTATTTGTTTATCATAAAGTAGTTTATAAAATTTATCTTATATTTTATCTCTGAACTATATTTATGTAATAATATTGATATAATGATTAAATATAATTATTTGTCTCTCTTAAAAAAAAATTGTTTTATCAACTTTACTCAAAACTCCAAGCATGCATATAATATATTTTTAGGCCTTGGTTATTTTGATGGAATAAAGGAGTTCAACAAGAGTTATCTGTAGAACTCATTTATGTAGAATCGTGGGTAAGGATCCTATACCTTAAAATGGTGTTTTATATCTTATTTCATATTTTAAATACATGCTAAGTATATTAAGTATTTTCTTATAGAAAACATACCGTTGTAAATATCATACATTTTTTTTAGGGAATACAATTAATACATTCAATTTTTAATATCAATACATCAAATCAATAACATTCAAAATCAATAACTAAGATGACAATATCTAACCAAACTAATATACAGTAAAAAATTTAACTAAATTACTATTCAATAGAATAAAATGCTCCACACGCTTTTGGAGAGGATTAATGAATAGAATACAAATTGCCAAAGTGTTGAATTGCGAGGGTTCATTTTGGATGGCTTATTGGGCTAACGAATAAATCCACGTTGACCAATGACCATTCACATTAATGTTCCTATTTGTGTTAAAAATATCAATCCATGGCCCAATAATATGGCGCACTAATTGGCTTCATTTTTTAAATACTAGCAATTATGCACGCAAATTTTGCGTTTATAAAATATTATTTGAGTAATTGTTGAATATATTTTATTTACTTCAAATGAATAGGTTATGAAAATATAAAAAATATGGTTATTCGAAATATTAATGAAAAAATTTTAACATGAAAGTAGTTGCAGTCAAAATAGTGAAATGGTGGTCGAAATTAAAAAATGGATAGTTAGGTAAATCAAAATTTGAGATCTAAACCGTCACTATAGACGCAACAACATCTTCCTTTTTATGATAGTCTAGATTGGCATGGGCTTTTAAGTTGCAGAAGCCATAAATCAACTTTGAACCAATCATTTTAAGCAAACAACTACTATTCAAAAGTAAGATAAATAAATTTCCGTACACCGCTACACCTTTAAAATTAAACAACCTACCAAATACATATTCACGACTACCTTAACCAATATTTAGATCATCCATAAAATTGTACCAAACACCCAAAATAAACATATCTTAAGAGATAATTATCTCAATATTCCATGTAAGTCAAAAGGTCACAATAACTAACTCTCTCTTTTGTTAATTCAACTAACAGAGAACTTAAAAAGAGTATGTGTAATATTACAATTAAATCCCTTAAAATTTAATTGAAACATTATAAACAGTTCCTCTATTAATCTAATGGAACGGTACTGTTATTAAGTTTTCCCAACCATAAGGGATTTTAGTTTAATTATGCCGAACTTCTTGTGGTAATTAGCCCTATAATTTATATGAGATAATGCTATGCATTCTGCATAATCAAGCCAACCCAAAAAATAAAAAATAAGGAAGTAATGAATTTTGAATTGATTTTATTTGTATTTTCGTTGACAAATATTAAGCAATTTACATTGATGTAGCTAGTAATCAGTATATCACATTAGATGCCCTTTTTTCATAATTTTTCCATTTTTGTCCCCCACTATTTCTATTTTTCTAATCTATTCTATATAATCTATACCATGGCATAGTGTTCTTGCAGAAGTGAAACCTGATTTGGCCTTGAAACTTGGCTGGTTACATTATTGCACACATTTGAAGCCCAAAATCCATGAAATCCAAGAGGAAAATTCAAATGGCTAGGGACTTCAAGCCTTGCCACTAGAGCTTTCTTCTTTCCAATCAATTTGGAATCTAGGATAACAAGATAGCACCTTTGCGTCGACACCGCATACTGCAAAATTTCACAAGAAAATAAGTAATTGTGAAACGGCAAGAAGTAAATTTAATATGAGCACATCAAAAGATAATACTATTACAATACTAAAAAATATATAAAATGAACAAGATTCACATCCATTTACTCTACTTAAACTCAAATTGACTCGACCTTGGGAGGATCTCAAATACCTTTTTATATTATTTATTTGTGAATTGAGATGATGTCATATGGCTCTATATAACAAAGGTTTAGCAAAACTACTATAAATAAAGTCTTTTCCTAATATTACCTAGGTCGAATTCAACCCGACACGATCCAAATACAAATTGATTTTTAATGTACATCTACAAGCTCAAATGAGACCATGCGACTCTGTGCAACAAAGATCATAACATTAAGTTATTATGACTAGACCTTTATTTTTTGGCTAGAATTTGAGTATTAAGAAATTTTAACAGAAAGTCATCTCAACGACCTCTCATTCACACACTATAGCAAGTCTAGTGAATAGAATTTCTTACTTTACTATCTTTACCTAAATCGGCATCAAAATTAAAGAACATAAAATTGTAAAAGAAAAATGCTCTTTTATTACTCACTTCTACTACGAGGAGATATCCATCATCTTCTTTTCCTTTGCCACGGCTATTACTCTTCGGGATAAAAATGGGCTCACCGATGAATCTTCGTCTACCCGTAGACCAAATGTTTGTGGATTTGTCAATGGTGTTTAGCTTTACCACCGTATCAAATGGGAAATGTGGCAATGCTTGGCGTGAACCGGAGGAAGTGGCTGCATAAATGCAAGTGTTTTTTGTGCCTGAAAAGTCTTGACTAATCACAGGAAAATCTGCAGGTTTGTTCCATTGATTTAGGTCATTTACAAGGCAACTTTGGGTGTTTCCATGTGCATCCATGCTTATACTCACCTGCATTGGTATATTAAATTGATATTAATTATAATACGTGGAGATAATATTAACGCATGAGAGGAGATGTTGTATTATTATGAAGAGACGTATCGATGGTAGTATCAAACTGACTTAATACCCTAATACCTCAACTTTTTAGTCGATGGTATTATAATGGTGTTTTTTTTTTATATATATATTTCACTAATTAGGTTTTTCCATATTACTATTATTGCGATAGGTGATTTTGACAAAGGGGTTTGCCTTTACGACAAAGTGCAAAAAAAGTAACTTATATACTATCTCAAATCAGAAAATTTATAGCCCATCCTAAATTTTCGATTCCTCTAACGTTCAATAAAAACTAATGCATGAAAGGATCAAATTGACAAATTAAACATATATATTAGAGATGCATGGCAAAAGAGAAATACTTGGACCAGGTGAGGCAACAACTTCTCTTGCCCTTGCTTCAAATTCATCATTGAAGGATCCAATCTACCACTCTGCCAATCATATCCTGTAAAACATAAACCAATCTTCTTTAGTTCTTACATGTGATGAAATTAATGTTAACAAAGGTACATTTACAACGTGGTTAGGATCCTATATTCTAAAACAGTATTTGGATGCAACACTCTTGGCAGGTAGTAGGATATGAAATACAAATTGAAATAGCATATTCGATGTGGGTACGAGGAACGTGAATACATTTCTTACCAAACATTTTCTGGAAATTGAACCACTGATAAGAACAGCAACTGGCCTGGATTTGGATATCAAGATTTCCATTAATATCCCTCTCTTCAAAAGCATTTGCCACATGAAGAACCCACATTTGGGAAGGAGCCTTAATTGGGATTCTCCAATCCCTTAATTTATTTTGTTCATTATTATTGGGAAATCTGGGAAGTAAATAGATTGGAGAAGTAGGCTTGCTTGGATTCACTGATAATGCAGATATCATAGGGGATAATCCACATACTGCTGTCATTGAACCTGCAATTTTGGAATTCAACCATGTTATATGATCGAATAGTCGAGGAATTTAATCCTTTAGATATAACGAATTCAATTTCAACGCATTTTTTTGATCATATATAAATAAAAAATGTACATATTTTTATTTTTTATTTTTTGATGAAAGATGAAACTTGATTGCAACTCGATTGATTTGTTAGTAGCATGATTGTGAGATATAATTAAAAATATAAGTTATTCGATATCAACTCATGGTCGACTCAATTAAAGTTGGTTCAAACTCAGACCAATTAAAAATAAACATACTTTTAAGAACTTGATAAAATTCAAATAAGTTTGAATTATGGTGTTTTTGGATCAATTTGTTTACATCTTTATGTAAGGTTTGTTTAATTTAATTTAATTTAACTCCATTAATCTTGAGTATATTAATTACAAATCTGTTTTTCAACAGACTTATAAATTTGAAAATATTATTTTATCCAAATATCACAAAAACTTATTTTTAAATAAGATCTAATATTCAATAAGTTTCAAAATATCTTTCTAAGTGTTTTCATTGAATCCGGGCTAATCAAGGGTTTTTTTTCCTTTCTTTCTTTTTTTTTTTCTCCCCCTTCTTTCTCTTAATTCTAATAATTAATATCAATTTGCGGCTTTTTATAATAACTGTTAAAATTCCCTATTTTAAAATTGTAATGTACACAAAATGAAGAAATTAATTAAATGTTGAAAATTTACCTGCCACATCCAGCTTAATCCTATTTCCAAACAATATGTAATGAGAATCTGTGAAGGCCCAATCATGGATCATCAAATGATCCGGGATGCTAAATTCTTGACTTTGCAGCAGCTTAAAATTACAGTCGAATTCTGAAAATTAAATAAACCAAAAAAAAAAAAACCTCATTAATTATTGAATAATAAAAAATATTAAACTAAGGATTAAGGACCCATATGAAAATAATGTTGAAATAGACCACTATATTTGGACTGATAACATCGAATATCTTTGTCCTATGTGTTTTTCGTGCCTAAAAGTATATTCGTTACATACCAAGCCTTTATTGAAAATTACACCAACATAATTAAATTATAACAAACAGCCAAGATTAATGTCTCCTTTGTCTTTGTTTTTACACACGAACTCAAGAAATTGTGTTAAAAAAAAAATGGATTCATGTGGTTAGTGATATATTCCTGCATATTTTAAGATTTACATCAGCATCTAATTATTGGCAATATATCACTTCAATAAAGTATTTTTCTATATCTAAGTTTCATCTATAACTAAATTCTTATTTCCATTTTTAGCTATTGTCATGTTATGTGTCTTGATTTTGAATTGATAACTAAAGCCTAAAGGATTGTCAAATATTATATGGATGATTTCTGATTGTTTGTTTGTACTGTTAGTCAGATATCTACTTTTTGCTTATCGTCTCATTCAGACTTCAAATTAGTGTCTATGATCAAATAGGATCTTTTATTTTAAAAAAATATTTCATTTCCGATTCCTTGTAGTAAGTACATGGCTAGTGTATTAATCTTTGCTTATAAATACATAGGGTTGTGGATGTCATCTACTTGACAAGTATTCATACAACATAATAGGAAATGAAAAATGAACTGCAATAAAGGATCCAAAGTTATCTACGACTGCACCATCCCTCAGTGAGCCTACATTAATTAATCCTTTTTTCTTTTTCCCCAAATAAATAAATAAATAAATAAATAAACAACCGATTGTATAGTTGCATACATAAAGATTAAATAAAATAAAATAAATAAAATTAATAAATTTAAGAAACTACTTTAAAATAGAAACATTTATTTAAAAAATTATTTACTATAGACGAGATCAATATCAATATAGAATTAACTGATTTACTAACCGTAGAAAGTAAAGTTACTGCGAGGGAGTAGCATATCTTCCGCATTGCATGACATGATCAACAGTCTGTTTCTTCTTACATCAATCTTGTAATGAGACAACAATCTCTTAGGAGGCATCTTGAAAACCCCTGCCACGTTTGATTCCCATCATATGTTATCCATTCTAATTTAATTTTATAATTCACATAAATGACAAGTATATATAAATTATGAACTTTGTAATACAAAATGAAATGAAATAAAGAATTGAAAATAAAAATTCTAATACTTGCGTTAATCAAGAAACGCATACACATGCACATACATATCTTTCTTTCTTTTTTTAAAATTAGAATGATTGGGAAAATAAGGAGATGAACGTATCACGGTGGGATTCGAACCTAGGTCACCAACCTAATAAACTAGGTTCCTTGCCATTTGGCCAGGAGATTGATCCTACATGCACATACATGTACATACATACACATACCGTACAGTAATGGCTTCAACACTTGAGCTGCCACGTCCAAGAAATCACCCCTAAATCTTTCACCATCATCGGGACCAACTTCCGGCGCCGACATCCTCCCGCCGGCGACAACATTAAACCTCCCGACAGTATCCAACGTTTGAGCTTCAATCTCATAAGGATCGCCGCCTTCCCACAAGCAGAAAAGCCTTCCGCCCCACTGTAAAACACTCGTATTTGCAACATTCTTCATCACCTTCGTATTCCCTACCATTTTCCCTCCTTTTAACACCGAAAACGGCCCGCGATGGGTGAACCGCCACTCCCCGGTGGCGGGGTCCCGCTCCTCTGCCTGTGCCTCCGTCTCTATGTACCTCGCCATGAACTCCACCTGTTAGAAATTAGAAAGCAAAAATCAACTTAATACATGAATCACACATTAATTTCATTCTTCCTCCATTTTCTGATACATGAATATGACTAAATGATCAAACTGATGTACTTAATTTGATTAACATTTCACCTTCCCACGGGCGCCATCGATCTTGAACGCGCGCAAATAGCCGTGGCCATCCAAGGGGTGCACGGTGGAGCCGTGGTCGTCGGAGAAGAGGCCTGGTCCGGTGAGGTAGTACGTGCCGGAGGGGAAGTCGAGGGGCAACGTGCCGTCGACGAGGCGGAGGGAGATGGGTTTGGTGGTTTCGGCGCGTTGGGAGACGAAAAGAAATTGGTAGTCCCAGAAAGCTGTGACGGCGTCGTCTGGTGCATTGGTCTCTTTTAGTGGGGGTGAGATTTGGGGGGCAGCGGGGGCCGTGGGGGCGGTGATGGATATGGCGCCAACGCCGCGAGAGATGGTGTTGGGCTGTGAAGGGTTGTACGTTGGCTTTGGTAGTTTGGGCGGAGATACGGCTGCGGGGAGTTTTGTGGGGAGGAGATGGCAAGCCTTGGCCTGCATTCTGGGGTGGTTTTTGAGGTGAAGTGTTGTGGTATGGCCGTGTATTCAAGAAGATGGCATGGACGTTTATATAAAGTTCTTTTTTGTTTTTTTTCTTTTTTCTTTTTCTTTTTGATGTAACTATTTTTTATTCTAAAGTTAATGGGCTTAATAAATTATATTTATTATCTTTTTCTATTTGGTATAAGGTGAAATTTCAGTTTCCCAAAACATAATGCTAATTATGTTATATTCATTGATGATATATGTAGGTAGTGTCCTCTTACATATATGGCAAGTGAGAGCCAAGAACTTGAGAGAATTGATATGGTGGCAATTTTTTTCAAAATAATGTTTCATTTCTTATTTTATGCTTTAAATACCTGTAAGATGTATTAAATATTTTCTTATAAAAATAATTGATTTAAATGCAATACAAATAATACATGTTCAAAGATATGGAATAGAAAATGAAACACTTTCCCTTTAAATACATGCTATATGTATTACATTTATTATTAAATAATTTTATAAGAAAATATTTAATACACGTGGTGTATATTTAAATTATGGAATAAAAGATCCAATCTGGTTTGTAAGATAACATTTTGACATGATCAACTCTTTATATCTAACATCACATATGATCGTAAACTTAATTTAAAATAACCATTTATATTCATGTTTCACATCATTTATACTTGCAAAATGTTTACCAAACCACCATTTAAGCAATTGAATATTCAAAATTTTGGATTTGCTAACTTAATAGTGTGAGATTTCACTTCCTATAGTGTGCAAGAAGAATTCAATCAATCTATGGGCAAGAATGTGAAATAAATAAAGCAAAAAGAAAAAGGAAAAATCTATGGGCAAGCATTTAAAGGTGACATCATAGTCATTTAATCACATTCACACATATATGTACAATTGACATATTTATAACTATGAATAGTAACGATGGTACCTTTAATTAGTTGATGCTAAGTTACATGCATGAACTTTTTTTGATTTATTTAAGAATTCCTTGCCATGAAGGATTGTGGCCGTGGGATCCATGTTTTTAGCATTTTTTTGTTGGGCACTTTGAAAATGCATGGTGGGCAATGTCCCCAAATTAATTTTGTTTGTATTAATAACAAAAATTGAACAAATGGGTGGGCCACACCTGCCTCAAGCTTTAACCCTTGTTGGAGGACAAGCTCATGCTTTTACCATTGCTTTGTGGGTGAGTAAATTTTGTAAAGTTGAATATTTTACGGAATATGTATTCCATTACTGTTTGCTTGATGTTTGACTTAATTACATTAATATTCTCTATAATCTCAAAATTATAAGTTCACATTCTGTCTTTAATTCAGATGTCAAAAACTTAATGGCATATAGCTTTAATTTGAGAAATTACAATAACACCCTCTAGTATAAGGAATGTCGTTGAAATTTTTCAGATAATATAGATTCTTATCGTAAAAGCACATGTGATTTTATTTAATCTTGCAAACTACGGTTATCATTATGTTAAGTTTTCTATGCAACTGAACTAACGACATGGAATTTTTATAGTAATTTTTGAAACTAAATGGAGTATTATTATAGTTAGCTCAAATCGCATAACATTTTGAGGTAATTATGCTTATTTCTTTCCTCATGAAAAATTATGCATATTTTATTTCACCAAACTTGATGTACACATATATATGTTATATATATATATATATATCTATGTTTACTTATTTAAGCAAATAAGAATTAGAATATTAAAAAAAACCTGCTTGAAGATCAATCCAGAAAATGTGTGACATATACAAGTTTCCCAGTATCCACATGTTTGACTTTTAATGCATCTCTGTATATGTGTATCATAAATCATTACACGAAATAATATTTAGCAAACTAGTTAGGAACAACGTGTTGTAAACATGAAATGGTTGTGTGGGCATTACAAGTGTTGTGTTTTGAGGCAAAACTATTAAATTAAAAATCACTTTGTAAATAGCAAAATAGTTCAGTAACTAAACGCATCACTAGTATGTGTTTTATTTCGAACAACATGCGGGCTTTTTCTATATTTCGATATAAAACCACATATTTATCAATTTTACACTTTGTATATACTTATACTCTAACTTTAACTAGAAGAACATTAAATATTATATACAAATCTTATTATTTCTAATCATACAATTCTTTGCTTTATATTGTCAATATATTACTTTGTTTTTTCAGTAAATTAAGGTCCAAACAACGTTTAATTTCAATGATGATTGATGCGGACTCAATACCAAACAAGTTGCTAAATTTCATTAACTAGAAATTAATTTCAAGATTGTTTTTTGTAGTTAGATGCCCCAATTAATCAAGACCAACTAGTCCTTAAACTGTACTTCTGCCCCCACTTTATGTGATTTTCTTGCATTGTTATGATTATAGGGGAAAATAATAATACCTAAAATAAATTAAAAAATTATTCTTTTTCACCCTATTATGATTGACTTAAGGCAACCGCTAGACATGAAGTTGGAATTTCATTAGGTCCATTACGTGGGTCATCAAATCAACTGGACCTTTAGCATATTGACAATCATCACCTACTTGACTGGTTCCCAAATTGAACGACCTACTTTTTCTTTCTTTCTTTCCCTTTTTTATAAAAAATTGTATTTATATGTATTACGCACAAAATAATATTTTGAATCGTTATCGATCAATTAATTCAAATCAATAGACTACACAAAAAATAATATTAAAAAATATCATATTTCATTAAAATTGCGCTCACATAAATTGCTTGACTCTACTTTCTTTGAAGTAAGTTAAAATGAGGAGGAAACTATTTAAGTCAATGTCCAAAATTCTCGTTGGAATTTACTGATTGGTACTTGCCATTGATAGAAAAGTTGTGGGAGAAGTTAAAGGGAGAAGAGTAGGCTTTAAACATCAACGACGATGGACTCTTTAGACTTCAGTTGATATAGCGTAGAACAAATGTATAGATACTGTTATCATGAAGTCGATGATATCTATTATCATCCTATATCTTTTTTTTTATATATATATCTTTCAAATCAGTCACAACTTATTTATTCACTAAATTGAGTTTGAAATATAACATAACAAATATTTTTAAAAAAGAATATATAAGTGTGAACAAAACATGTCAAACAATAATGGAGCAATCAAAATGGGTGCTAAGAACAATGATAAAAATGACAATATGTGTATCATTTGATGCCAATTAGCATTGTTGGCCTTGATACTATCAAGAAAGCGACAACAAGCAAAGGAGGGGTGTCAAATAATTAATTCCCCACTTTGGCCATCTAATGAGGAATCTGATGATTTCATCCTCAACTATGTGTGTTTGGCCCATAGATTATTATTATTCTCAATTCCAAAAAATAGTAATCTTAGAGTGGCCAAATGTACATGGGAGTTTCCAATTTTGGTGTTGGCTTCCATTAAAAAGCATTATTTTGGGGCCAAAGCCAAATGGGGAGGATCTTTGAAAGTGGTGGTGGTGGGGACTATGTGTAGGGTTTTGAGACAAAGAGACATTGCTTAGTGACAAAGTGGGATTTACCATAGGGTTCTTGGATGGCATGATTAGGTCACAAATAGAGGTACGCATGGATTTATTTGGTATTTTTCCTTTTACTTTTGATCAAAATTGAAACTTGAACTGGGATTGATGAGTAACTCTTTGAGAAAATCGGGAAAAATATAATATTGGAGTTTTTGAAGAAAGAGCGTCTTCCCAGAGATTAGGTCCAAGCAATTAGTTTAAAGAATAAGTATCTTTGCAAAGTCGTAAAGTCTAGCATATCAAGATTTAATCACTTAAAGATTTTGTCCTGCTGATACTTGTGATTGGGGGATTTCATTCTAAAAAGATGCTTCAAATAGTGAGAAATGAATAATAGTTTATAAACTATTTTAAGATTCTCTACTCTTTTAATGTAGGATAACTTGGTATCATCATCACTCATTTTTACATTTTTGTTTTGATGATTGTACAAAAATGGGTTTAATATGTATAAATCGACAATCTAATTGTACGCAAATAGATTTTCTTCTTCTTCTTTTTCAGAAAATAATAATACAAATATTATTTATTGTCTTTCTAATTTTGCTCTCTTCGATACTTTCCCAAAATTATTACTTCATATATTAAATTCAAGAAAATACATTTGATTAATTAAGAAAAACCTGTCATTATTATATAGAATAAATAAGTATTATTAACCATACACACGCACGTACATATATATATATTAAACATACACATACATACATATGTATATATATATTAAAAATTTAAGCAAGCAGGTTGAGTTTGAAAACCACTAAAACATGCTTCAGCTTCGCTTAAGGACACATGATCTTGAATTAATTTTGATTTCAAGTGATCAGAGCCGTTGGTGCAGATGCTTAAGCCATCATTAAGCATCAAATCGTCTGCTAATGGCCAAGTTTCCAGGGAAGGGCATCTGATTAGATGATTCTTAATCATAACACAACAGTATTTTGGATCTTGGGTTGTCCATAATGGAGAAATCCATATTGCCAGATGTTAGAAACGACTAAAATCATTACGTCTTATGACTTCAAAATCCATACTTAGTTTCGATCAGGATTTTATGAATATTTTTAATTGGTTGATAGTTGAGAGTGATTTTGAAACTTACAATAAAAGTCCTTTAACACTTATTTAGATAACCCATTGTCCTGAAGTAATATGAAAATTAAGATTCCCAAAACTTCAAAATTCAATTCACCTTGAAAGATCATTTATAGTCATGATTTAAAAAAATAACCTTTTTAATTAAAAATATTACCATTTAAAAATATTGCTGTAGTTTTCATAACTCAAGAAATTCTAATGTAAAGTAAATAATTTAATTCGATCTATTCTCTCTGTCACCATCTAAACCGCCAAGAAGTATCCAGAAAATCCATATAGCAACATATTCCTAGCTCCTAGGTTTTGTATGTTGTGTATATCAGTATTTAAAGTTATGGGACTAAGAATCACGCCCTACTACATATTTTCATGAACATTTTCATAGTTAGACAAATGTTTTTGTGAACCAATATGTGGGCTAGTTATTATTATTATTATTATTATTTTTTTTAATATGGATATGAAACCAAGTTAGTTCAAGGAAGATTCAAAGTAAATTGTGATGCAGCATTTATAAGTAGGAAAGTCACTAGTGCTTTTATTATTAGGAACCATCACGGTAATATTATTTTGCATTTGTTTCTCCACTTTAGGTTCATGATGCTTATTCAAGTTGAGGTTGAAACAATTCTTATTGCACTTTCGAAACGCAATATATTAAAATTGGTTTAACCGTTTTTAAAAGTAACTCATGGAACGCTATTTTGATACTGAAATGAGATACAATTAATATTTCTTGGTCCTTGAGATCTCTAGTTGAAAAGGGCACCGATTTCCTCCACAATTGACGAAATTGGAAAAGTAAAAAGGGTATTGATTTCCTCCAAAAATGACGAAATTGGAAAATTAAGAAAATTTTAATAGTGGCCGATTGTGTTGCTCATAATCTAGCAAATTGGGCATTTGATTTTAAGTGGGATGGCACTATCCACCTAATGTTTTCCCTTTTCGATTGTAACCACGAACCTGCTATGCCTTCCTTTGTATGTCACCCTGTTATTTGAACTGAATTTTCTTTAAAAATTATTTAAAAAAATAAAAAAATAAAAGGGATGAAAAATAAAAACAATTGAAAATATAAGGACTATTATGTTATTATGATAAATATTTGGGG
>JACFYI010003551.1:1203134-1223658 GCA_014898755.1 Handroanthus guayacan | reverse complement strand
GTTTGTTTTTCTTTTATTTATTTTTTTGGGATAAAGAATATGTTTCAAGAGCTTGTGAGATGTAATTAATATTAGATCAAATTTTGAAAAGAGGACTTTACGAACTTCAAAACTAATATGAAAGTACTTATAAACTCTTAGAAAATGTTGGTACCCCAGTTGTTTTCTTTGAATCTTGTGAACACTAAATTGAGAAGTGAATGAAAAGGTTGTCCTGAGTCTCCTTTAATAGACAAAAAAACATCTTTATAATCCGTTAAACGTATTATAAGTACTTTTGTGCACGTCCTTTAACTTACTATGTCCTGCATACTGCAACATAGATTTAGTACTATCTTGGAAAAGACTGAATTTGCTTAACTTTAGGACTGAACAATGTGGAACAAAGATGAATAAGTACCTGATTTGAGATGTCACTTAGAAATTGTTGATTTTCAGTGGTTTATTCTGGCTGTTTTTGTTTATGAGTCTTGATTATAATCTTCTAATAGGTGGAAAGGCAAAATTATTAATGACTAACATTCAGGAGATGCCCTCCCTTACTAATATTTAACAATTGCAATGAATCCAATGTATAGCTTATGATATGAAGCTCTTATAGTGAGCAGTGGCTCTTCTTTGTATTATAATTTGTCTATGCTTAAGAAATTTTGACTCGTTGAGCTCTTTTTTGCAGCTGTGTTGATAATTCTGGAAAGTGGGGTCATGGGGGTCTGTTTGATGCACTGGCTAGGCTTTCACCTTCCATTCCCACTGCATACGAGCGAGCTTCAGAATTTGGAGATCTGCATCTGGGTGATCTACATCTCGTAGAGATAACTGGTCATTTCAGCTTCCCATTCTAGTTCAAAAATTTCCTGCATATTCTCCAGAGATCTGTAGTACTTCAATTCATGTCGGAACTTTCTTACTGCGATGCAGATTGGGTTCCTCATTCTCGGCTCTCTCTCTCTCTCTCTCCTTCTCTCTCTTTTGAAGAAAATTGAAAACAGCTATCTTATCGTGCTCTTTCCTGTTGTCATGTTACAATTGTGATTGTCATGTTACAATTGTGAAGACATGTCAAGACTTTAACCAGCTTTACTTTTTAGAGAAACGAGACCATTCTTTTACATATTTTTTGACACCCAGGAATTTTTCAACTTTCTATATTTTTAGTTTATTTTGGACTGTCAGGGAGCAAGGATATAAATTCTTCCATGTGGCAACCCAAATTGTCATTTATCTATACTTTGAACTTCATTATCTTTTTCAACCTACCTCAGTTAGTTATTCTAGCCTTGGGACTAATTTTCTGCAGAGGACCATGGTGAACAGAGTATTCATGCTAATGCTCCACAGTGGGTAGCGTTAGCTGTTGTGCAGTTATATAATCCCAGGCGTAAAGTCCCTCGCAGCGGTATCTCTATCTCTGATTTGGAAGTTTGCCTTGCAAAAGCATCTTTTGCAGCTGCTCAATATTCTGGTAGAGTTTTGGTTGCTTTTCTAGACTCATTACAATTTTGTTTTAACTGATTGCCTGATTCATCGGAGGGCACTTGCTTTCCTGATAAGCTATTGCTACGATATTTTTGTTGTTTGGACTCCATGCTATTGGAATGTAGCATGATGGCATCAGATGCTGAACTGATGCTTGAGTCAATCACTGCTCCAAGGTTCCCATGCGTTTTCCATTTCACACCACCTACTCTAGAATTCTAGAATGAAAGAACTGGCTTCCCCTTTTTCTTGGCA
Source organism: Handroanthus guayacan (assembly GCA_014898755.1). Taxonomy (NCBI): domain Eukaryota; kingdom Viridiplantae; phylum Streptophyta; class Magnoliopsida; order Lamiales; family Bignoniaceae; genus Handroanthus; species Handroanthus guayacan. The sequence goes on along the minus strand of JACFYI010003551.1, from coordinate 1,221,924 downwards.
ATTAATATATGGAGAATTCAAGGCCATATTATGTGGGCTATGTCAAATTTCATGCATTGTTTTAAGACATTTGATAAAGTGAAAGTTGTGGTATTATTGTGCGTGTGACACAGCTTTGCAACCCCTCTGCTCTTGTACATACACACAAATCATATGTCGCTCACTCCCACTCTTACACTTAAAATTTTGTGCTATTGGCCATCAAATCATTTGGAGCAGTTTATTTCTTTTGTCGCTATCTGATGTCAAGTATGTTCTTACTAGTATCTTATATGCACTGTGGATTCTCATTTCTTTTGATGCTGAATGATAGGATTCTGGATATAGTGTTTCTTTGCAAGGATTGTGGAAATATTCCATTTTCTTAAGTCAATTTTCGAGCTAATCTATTCTGTAGGACATATCTGAGAACATGTGTAATAATCTCTTCGTTCTTTTTTAATTTTGGCAGCTTCAATCCACATGCCACGGATTAATTATCAAGGTGGTACAGACCGTTCAGAATGGTATACTGTTGAACGGCTTTTACGGAAATATGCAGCAATGTATGGGATAAATATTTATGTGTAAGGCTCTCTCTATCTTTATTTTTGGTTCTCTCTTCCTGTCAGGTGCGGGATATGACCGTACAATACGTATGTAAACATGTATCTGTGTATATGGATGCTCAAGCAAGTAATATTTCTGTTTTCGTGCAGATATTATTACCGACGGGCTGCATGAAGCATCTCACGTGGTGGTACTTTTTCATCACTCACTCTTGGGACATTCGGCTTAAATTGATGCTCGCATGCCTTTTTCTTGTGATAGCTTGTGATGTGCCATGCATATGTTTGTGGAGGGGTTGAAAATCTTTAAGATGCAATGCTTATATGTCCATGTATGTGTGATAAATAGTTTATGAGCTGTATTTTAGTCGCCATGTTAATACATACTAGTTTCCGATGTAGACTTAATGTGTTTATTTAATACTTATTATTGTATATAAATGATATATGTGCAGGTGCGGCTCAACCAATTAGGAGCCCCTAGGCGAAATAGAAAATTGAGGTCTCATTATAGACTTTTCTAACAAAAATCCAAATAAAATGTTTGTTAATCTTTTTATAAGAATTGCAAACACATACAACAAGAGATATGATTTATTTGTCTTTCTGTTTCTCTAGTTCTCATATATGACATAAGAAAATACAAAATACTATATGTAGACATACTGAATATTTGCTAGAAACACAATTTTGAATTTTAGAATATTATCGTAACTAATGTCTGATACTCATAAAAATAAAAAAACAAATAGTAAGATTTATAGCAGTTGGATAAATTTTATAGGAAAGATAACAGTGAAAGCTTTAAGAATTCAAAGAAATAAATGGTTAGAAGATGAAGATGGATAGTCATTCAATCTTATTGGAATTTGGGAAAAATATAAATTGTTATAATTACCAAAAAAAGGAAAGGAAAGTAACTTTTTTTTTTTTTGATAAATGAAATGAAAGTTGCCTTATCAATAGAGTAAAATGAATAGTCATTCATGAATAGATGTTTTTGTTTTGTCTATAAAAATATTTTAAAATTTTTAAAATTTAATAGGCCTCCAATTTGGAGGCTTTATTCTATATTTTTTTAGGCATAAGATATAAAAAGAAAGCCTTATGTTTTTTAGTTTAAAATGTTTTCAATGAAATAGATATTTTTTTAATGAATAGGTCTTATTACGTATATCTATATACATATATGAGGTCTCCAATTTTTTGTGACCTTAGGCAGCCGTCTTTCTTGCCTAAAGGTTGAGCCACCTCTGTATATGTGCATCTTGGGGGCATAAAAGTGGGTTATGACTCATCAAATGGTAGTTAGTTACATTGTGCATAAATTGCAATTATGAGGCTTAGACTGGGGCAATCTAGGTAGAATATATGAAAAACGCATTAGAGTGAGGTAGGTGCTTCAAAAAGATCATATAAGAATATTGGAATGTTGTTAATATATGCTCATAATGTAAATTAAATCTTTGAAAACTTTCATAGTGCATGCTCAAGAACTTCTTGAGACGCTTGTAGTATATGTAATGTAAATAAGCATATTCTAAGAATTACATTTTAACACACATGAAAGAAGACACACACTCATCACCCGTGCACACCACACATTGCACATCGGAAAGGACCCAAACTCTCAGGCATTAACGCCACAATAGGCTTTGGCAGTGCTCTCAGTCATTTGGGTTGCTCCACTAAGATAGAACCGGGCCAACCCGAAATTATCAAATGGCTTGAATTGCAACGGATGCTCTGAATCTACCAGCTCCTCGGGTATATGAGTTGTGCCGTGGTTGAATGAAAATAGTGCTAGACAGTATCTGGGCTTGTCTCCTTCCATTATTACTTGATGCTTGGCTGCATATATTCTTCCATTGCTCCATGCCTTGAATCAAATTTTCAAACAGATAACACAAAAATAATATTTAATATGGTTAGTTAATAGTCCCAAGCCATCGCTTTCTATTTTGTTTTGTACGCTATTCCTAAACTTCAATGTTTCTTTCATTGAGAATAAAATGTGTGTTTATGAGAATTCACAATTTTTAAAACAATAATGGAGTTTGGGTTTATCTGAATACAATTTGTGTCCCAGCTAATTCAAATTTCTGAGTTAGCATAATTAATGAAACTTATCTTGGTTGTTAAAGTGAAAACTAATATATTGAGACATTTAAAAATGAATAAAGTTGAGGCATTGTTGGTTCAAACTGTTATTAACATAGATGTAATTTAATTTCTAACAAACCCAGTAAAACCAACAGCGCCTGCAGCTCAGTGGATAGAGCGTCTGTTTCCTAAGCAGAAAGTCGTAGGTTCGACCCCTACCTGGCGCGCGATAAATAGTTCATTTTATTTTTTCCTTTTGAATAAAATCACGAATTTTATGTGACATACTTGCAAAAAAATATTACATATTTTCTTTTCTATATTTTCCACCTGATATAAATAATCTATTTAATAATTAGTATGAGCCTGAGCCAATTTAAGGTGAGTATAAAATGTCCATAAAACTCATCTATCCAGTTAACCAAATTACTCGAGCAAAAAGGCCTACTTGATAAGCATCACCAGCCATGACCACGAAAGAGCCCGGTGGGACGTCCACAGGAAACCATTCCCCATTCCTCAGCTGTACTTGCAGTCCATTGACCTGGTTTTGATGGAGTATGGCTAAGAATCCCTTGTCTGTGTGAATATTTGTTCCCACGTTATTGTTTTCTTTGTTGCTTACGTTTGGAGGTGAATACTTTATGGTTCTGAGGAGGTAAGTAGTTGTTCCAACGTGGGACTCATAGTGTTTTTGTGCCCTATAGCTCTCAAACACCATTTTGTCTACTATTTGTTCTAACTCTGAAACTAACTTGACATAACATAGTATGCTTTCACTGCAAGAATGGAGTAAGTTTAAGAATAAATAAATAAATACGAGTTTAAGAACAAGAAAAAGTGTACTTAATGGTTGTGGTTTCAAATTATGAGCATCTAACAAGGTTATACGTGACTTCTAAAGTAATTAGGAGACGATTGAGTTATACTAAGACATGAACTTGGTTTGGGCTCACAAAAGGGTCTAACTAATTAAGACGTAAAATAGCTCCAACCCTCAAAAAAAAAAATAAAAAATAAAAAAAATTCCTAACTAGTGTAAAATTAGTTGTAGACTTGGGCGATATTGATGATTTCCTATCCTGTTATTCTTCTATGTTTTCATTTCACACAATTTATAATTGATGTATTGATCTTTTTCTCATTAATTTGTCTTGCATCTGTCATGTTAAAGCTAAAAATGCTTCACATTTTATTCAGACGCTTGATGATCCAATATTATTTGAGATTTAATTTTTCAAGAATTCACTTAGTCATCCAAACTAATAAAAGATTATATTCTTCAAGTTTGTCTACTCCACCCCAAAATCTACTAAAGAATCATATTCCCACAAGCCAACTTCTTAGATGCAAATGAAAACAAGTTCATGCATACATGTACACGTATATATATATATATATATGCGCATGTATATGATATACCTGAATCTCTTGTTTCCTGAAGGCCACATGAGATTTGTGAAGCTTTGGACAGGATCAAAGGTTGTTGCATCTGGAATTCCCATGCTTTCATGGAGGGGAGCATGGGGCAATTGTCCAACATACCCATAGAAAACTAAGTCAGAAGTGTTTCTAGTTTTGGTCTCAAGTGGCAAATCAAACAGTTCTTCCAACACATGAAACACTTGCTTGTCTAATTCACATGAAACATTGTCATATTGTGCAATAAAAAAACCAAACTCTTCTAGAGCACGTCGCACATTCTTGCAAGCTTGAATCCATGAATTTGGATTGGGATTCAAGTTTTTTGTGGAAAGATCAATGATTGGAATCTTGGGAAGTTGTTGAGAATTGGCCATGGATTGATTGTTTTGAGTCTTGATGTGAAGTAGCTTGAGATCAATGTTCTTGGAGGGCTGTGTATATATTGGGAATGAGGGTATTCTGGTCATTTGTATTTTATACATATGACATTTTTAATTGGTTTTTCTATAGGAAAAACTTGTCAATAACAAAAGCATATAGCACTTATATGGATTATGTTCAAAGTCACTGCTAAAAATTGAAATATGCAACTCCATGAGATGTGATATTGCTGGCATATATAATGGGATATTCTCGTATATAATAACGATGGTCATATGCTTCTTTTCGAGTTCCTCAATTTATAACGATTAAGAGCTAAATAATTTAAGACAGTTTATCACTCTCATTACGGAGACACATCTTTATAAAAATAAAAAATTGAGCTTCTTATGTCTGACATTATCAATGTGTCAAACATCCATCAAATGGATTGAATCAAATGAGAATTGCTTTATAAGTGATAACGGAATAAATAAAAAGTAGGTCCCTGGCTTGTGAACATGAACAAAGCTATTAAAGGCATATGATGTGTCCTCAAAGAAATTCCGTTTACGATAAAATCAATTGAGAGTATCATAGAGGGAAAAAAAAAAAGTAAAGTATAACAGATTATTTACATTCTCATATTGAAAACCCACTTTTCATTTATTTTTCTATGACATAAAAAAAAAATTCTCGATTCAATCTGTTGATCCGTGTGGTGGACCACATCAATCATCATATACAAAAATTTTCATGATATTGGCATGCAAACAAATTACTCAACTCTTATTGAATTAATATAGATAACTAGACAAACATCGATATGACTCTTAAGCGTAAAAAATGTTATGTTGATGGCAAAGTAACAAATTGTCATATATTGTGAAAAGACTAAGATTTGACTGATAAAATAATTAAATTGTGAAAGTTAAGATTTGGTCACTCAAATCTTTTTGTTTAGCGTGTGACAAAAATTAATGGGGCTAACATTTCATTGAAGATGTGGAAAGAATTGATTGATGGACACTTAGTACCTAATGTCTTACATAATACAATTAATTAGGGACATATAATTATATATTCCTAGTACGGGCCAACCTTAAAAAAAAAAAATGTAGGAAGGATTTTTATTGTTTAGCTATGCGTGTGGCTTGGTCATGCACAAAATTACATGAATTATATCAATTTTGTCTTAGGTCACGGCTGATAAAATTCAACACTTATTGAGGCTAATAACTACTTTGATTGGTACATTTTATGTTTTATAAGATATGGTCATCTTTATAAATGGTGTTAATTAAAATCTTGATATTTTTCAGGGTCCCATCAATAATTTATTAAAATGGGGTTGAGATCTGTATTTTGTGGAAATTTTAGCCATATCAAAATTTAAGTGGCTTGGACTCTATTGGATTGGTTGTGAATAGATCAATTTGTTGAATCAAATCATTATAATTAGGCCCATTATAGACAAGATTTTGGTCCATTTAAATCCAAGAGAGTAGAAAAAGAAAAGTTAGCATTGGTTTAGTAACTAGTTTGAAAATATAATTTATTTATTTATTTATTTATTTTTAGAACTACACTCATGATTCTGAGACGATGGTCTAGTCAACTTGCGAACTGTGAACCTAAATATAAATAGTTCAAAATCGACTCAAGTTGAACTAACGAACCACCTCGACTAATTATAGACTTAGAAATACTATTTGTTTTACCAATATCAAGAAAGACAATAAAAAAATTTAATAGTTAAAAAGAAATAAAAGAAATATTCATAACCCAAATGTATTTTTAAGTTAACCTCCAATTTATGTAATGTCAAGGACGTCATTTTGAATTCTTTATTCTAATATTTGTTTCTTAGCTTATTCATTACATATATTTACTACGTTTGAAATATATTTGTGCAATGAAATATGAGATTAGAACATTCATTGAAATTGAAGAACAACCTTGAAAATGTAAGAGCATCACTAAAAATGACCATATGTACCAGGAACCCTATAATATTTTTAAGTTGAATTTCGCTAACACATTCTAAGTTTCTAACTACACCTAAAGAAACATAAAGATCGTTTCAATCCAAAATACTTCACACAAATCACAAAAAAACCATTTCTATGAATTCTTAATTCGTCATGCTACTGTTCCTCAAAACCAACCACTCTCCAACACCATTCCAGATTCCCATATATACGCCCCCAATTCCGCAACAAAATTTCGCAATCCCATAGACTTCCGAACCCGATTCATATTCAGAGATGTCGCAGGTCAACAACAATGGCGAAGCGAAGCAAAATTCTTCCCCAGCTAAGCGCCTTGCGACTCCAGGAAAGGCAACAATATTGGCGATGGGAAAGGCTTTTCCAAGCCAACTTGTTCCTCAAGATGCCTTGGTTGAGGGTTATATTCGGGATACTAAATGCGCTGATTTGGAGATAAAGGAGAAACTGGAGCGGTTATGTGAGTAATAGAATCATCCCTGATTTTTGAACTGTTATTTTGTTGGTTGTTTGATTGCATTTTGGGTTCCATTTGCATGAGGGGAAGAAAGACTTGAATTTGAAGAGTGTGAGTAATAGTTGTTACATATTGTGCAAAATAAGATAAGGTTAATTAATTTCAAAATGTCTTTCGTTTCCAGATGCATTTCTCATGTACTCCTCCGTATCGAATGCACGCCACAATCAAGTATTTTTATAAGAGAGTATTTAACTATATTCGTTATATCGATATATTTACACACACTAAAGAGAATAGAAGATGAAACAAGATTGATGAGTCTTTGAGGTCTAATATGTACTAGAATATAAAAGGGATAATATTTAAGCCCAATATAGATATTGCAGATGAGATATGACCTCATGTACTTAAATACGGTAATTAAAATAACGTCGTAATATGACAGTCGACAGAGTGAGGTCACTACGAGCATAAGTGCGTGAATTAATCTAAAAATTGTGACATGAGGGGATATTTATAGGTGTTAAACCATACCATTTGCATTGTAACACGTGGCATCATCTTAAGATATTATAGGGAGAAGTTTTATAGCCATTATTCAAGGTCAATATCCATGAGCCTTATGAAGGTTAGGGTTGGATTAGCTCGTGACCCGTAAATTTCACGTTCGGGTCGTCTCTGACTGTATAATGTTTCCATCGAGTCCCACTAAGATGTTTGGGACCCATTTTCCAACTTTTCGACCTTGGTCCAAGTGTTTTTTGGACTTAATTTTGGGCATTTATTATTTTTGGATCTTGTCCCATATCATAGATTTTTAATATAGGACCTCAACGAGTTTGTTTGGTTGTGTTTTGGAGTTTACTGGGTAATGTTGAGAAAAAATTAGTTATGGAAAGTGAGGTAAGGGAATGTGATAAATGTTGCTGTTTTTGTTTTGAGAATTAGATAGACATTACTTCATGATAAAATGATATATTTGGTTTTGTTTTGTAACTTTTATTGAAACAGCCAAATCAAAACCTTTTATGCTCTCTAGGTGGGTGAATATTTAATTTAATATTATTTTCCCATATGCGTAATTGTTTGTTACCACATAAATATCTAATTTAATAATATATATATATATATATTTGCATATATAATTGTGAAGGGGTTTTGTTTTTATGGGAAGGGATATTTTGCGTAGACTAGGGGCATTTTGGGAATACATGCTCGAGCCATTCCTTGCATTTACTTTTATTTTCCCGGCTAAAAAATGTTCCCTTGAAACATAATCAAACAAAGCCTTTCTTTGAATGTTTGTTGAAATGATATGACTCCAATATCCTTCACATTTCTCTTGCTAGGCAAAACTACCACTGTGAAAACCAGATACACAGTGATGTCAAAAGAAATCCTAGACCAATACCCTGAACTAGCAACAGAAGGCTCTCCAACAATCAAACAAAGGCTAGAAATAGCCAATCCAGCAGTCCTAAAGATGGCAAAAGAAGCAAGTTTAGAATGCCTAAAACAATGGAATAGGCCATCATCACATATCACACACATCGTCTATGTTTCCTCAAGCGAAATTCGCCTACCCGGTGGCGATCTCTATCTAGCCACAGAACTCGGGCTCAATAATGATGTTGGTCGTGTGATGCTGTACTTTCTAGGGTGCTACGGGGGAGTAACAGGCCTTAGAGTAGCTAAAGATATAGCTGAAAACAATCCAGGAAGTCGCGTTCTTCTCACAACTTCTGAGACAACGATTCTTGGATTTAGGCCTCCAAACAAGTCGCGCCCTTATGATCTAGTGGGGGCAGCTCTATTTGGTGATGGTGCAGCTGCAGTTGTGATTGGCTCTGATCCCATATCGGGAGAGTCACCATTCTTGGAACTTAACTACGCAATTCAGCAGTTCTTGCCAGGGACGAATAATGTGATTGATGGACGAGTTTCTGAAGAAGGGATATACTTTAAACTAGGAAGGGATTTGCCTCAGAAGATTGAGGACAACATTGAAGAGTTTTGCAAGAAGCTTATGGAGAAAAGCAGTTTGAAGGATTATAACGAGTTGTTTTGGGCGGTTCATCCTGGTGGACCGGCTATATTGAACCGATTGCAAACGATTCTTGGTTTGGAAAGCCAGAAGCTGGAATGTAGCAGAAGGGCTCTTATGGATTTTGGGAATGTTAGTAGTAATACTATATTTTATGTGATGGAGTATATGAGGGAGGAGTTGAAGGAGAATGGTGAAGAATGGGGACTTGCATTGGCTTTTGGACCAGGAATTACATTTGAAGGGATCCTTCTTCGGAGCCTGTGAACATGGATGAAGTTGTTGGTTCGGAGTTTCGTTCGGTGTTGTGGGAACCATATTTATAGTATGCTAAGTTGATGAGTTGAAGAAAGGTTTTATGCTGTAACGAAAATGAAGGATTTGGTGTTGGATTATGAATGAATTAAGGTTTAATTATTCTTTGAGTGTTCTTTGGCGTGTGGTTAGTTAAAATTTATGCTTAATTACCATTGTGGTTAATCCACGTTTTACCCGAACTATGAGATTTTGCTGCGCAAAATACTATTTTATTAAGTTACTTTTTATTATTTAAAAATACTATTTTTACTTCTAATTCTCTAAAATTAAATGGAAAAAAAAAAACAGAGAAAAAACTCTAAAAGCAACTCTAGTCCAACTTATATAGTTTGTGATGCTTTTACATATTATCCTCAATTACTTACAATTTTTACTGGACCTTTTTCCATAACTTTTAACAAATGATACTTTTTGTACAATTTTTTTTTTAGTTTCCTTTTATTATTTTCACACGATATTTCTAAAATATTTCTTACAATTAACTAATTCCATATCATCGTACACAGAGTAATAATCATCCATAACACAATCACAAGTGATATGCATCTATATTTATATGTTTATAAATTATATTAATTATATTTAATTTATTAGATGCTTATAATCGATAACATCAAACATGGCTTAAATTTGAGTTACTGGTCAAACCATTATCTCAGATTCTCATTGGATAAATAATACACAATAAAACAGTGGAAAAAAGCGGGGAAAAAAAAACACAAATGAAGAGGAAATATTAATATGAAATTGAAAATGAGGAAAAAAAAAAAAAAAAACAGAAGAACACGTAATAACTTGAGACAGCTGTCAAAACAGTGGGACTTCAATTGCTTTTCTGTAATACTGGTTACGACGTCGTTTTAGCGATGTGGCACCCCGGTACCCTTTTCTGGACGCCTATGTCATACTTTCCTTCGGTAGGGGACTTTCCTCAAATTCCTCTTTGTAAACTTAGTCATTGTTACGATTTCGTGGAAGTTAAGATTCAATACTCTCTACCTCTCTATCCATAATTCTAAAAGCCGTTCATTTCTGAATATTACTGTATTTCATATTGTAGAAATAGGGTTTTTGCTTCTGAAATCCCCTTTTTTGCCTTTTTCTCCAATGCCCTCTCGGGTATGCCGGTATGGATGCTAGAAATTCCAAGAGTGGAGGGTCCGGGGCACCGCTTATGGTAATTTTTGAATTAGTTTTGTTCAATTTATGGGAAAAAGATTGTGTTTTTTAAGGAAATTGAAGCGTTATAAAAAATAAAAGTAAATTGAATGATTTTTGTTTCTAATTTTGGTGTGAAGGCAAATAGGACGGCGGTGAGGGATGATCGCCCTGGTATTCCACAATTATTTACGTCAGTGCCAGCTCTGAATGAGGCTGCTTCTTATCTCGCTGAAACGACGTCGATCTTCACCCGCTGCTTCACGGATATTTCGAGTATTTTTCATAACTATCTCTCCAGTTATTATATGTATTCTTGAAGTTAATTAGCTTATGGAATTGTATTACTTTGACAAAACTACTAACGAATTGTGCTGAGGTTTTTTTATTGGATGGAAAATTTTAAAATTATGCTTGTTGCTAATGTAAGCTACCTTGTAGAGGGAGCAAATTTTAATTGCAAGAAAATTGGATCCTAAGCAACTTTTTGGAATGAATTATTAAATCTTTAGTGATGGAGAAGAATATTTGAACTGTTTTTGCCGATGTTATATTGCTTTATCTTTTCATGGCTAATAATATGTTCATGTAACTTAAAATCAAGCACAGGTTTTCTTCTTCTGCATACGCCCTTTTCCATCCATGGAGATCACAAAAAGCATAAGATGTTACGTTTAGATTTATGTTTTCCAACAGTTTTATCTGTGTTAAACTCTAATGCAGATTTTTTCTACACATTGCAGTAGGACCCATATCTGAAGACACTAATGAGCAGGAAATGATGGCATTTGTTTCAGGAGAGGCTAGAGCTTCGAGCACTAACAGGAATACGTCTTCAGGTGAAAGTGTTGCTTCTGTTTCTGAATCAGTTGATATCAAATTTGATGCTCCAGCAGTCCATTGTGGAATAACAAGGAGCTTAACTGGAGAGTCTTCCCAAAATTCTGATGAGCTTGTGCAATCAAATAACACCAACCAAAATGGCATTTCCATTTTTCAAGGGTACTAAATGTCTCAGTCTACTAGTATGCTGTTTTTTACAATTTCTATTGGCATGACACTCTGTTTTCACTCATCTTGTTATCCTTTGCTATTAGCCTCATTGAAAGGGTGAGGAGGACTGTTCGTGGCTCTGCTAATGACATTGGATGGCTACAAAGGGATCCAGACATGCCACCAGTTGAAGATGGAACTGAAAGGTTTATAGAAATACTTGATGATATAAGGTAAACTATGACTTTCTTCTCCATTTTGTCTGACTATTTGTACCTTTGGTTTGAATTTATAGTGGAGCTTTGGCTTTTGTGTATCAGGCATGGTTTGCACAGGTTGCCAAATACAATGGTTTACTTGTTAATTCCAGGTACCAGTTTACTTATATATTATTTATTCTTCATCACAATGTTTAGAGTAGTATCTCTGAGTGCCTTCGTCAGGCCGCGAAAGATACCCTGCAGTGACCCCACCATATTTGGCTTAGTTAAAGCCAACAAGTACCTTTGAGTTAGTATATCCCACTCTAATATGCATGATTTTATTTTCTCCTAATGGTGAGAGACAACAAATGGAAATTGTAAGATGGAGACAGAGATTGAAAATGATATTTGTAAAATCATAAAGTGAATGGTGTGTTTTTGGTATATAGGCAGAATCTTTTGATGATTAGCCTGAAAAGCAATAGACATGAAAAGATACAGATGACTTCTGTTTTGCTTTGTTGCCAAATTATTCTTTTGTTAAATATGGGGCTGATAGTTTTGCCTTGTTCGTAGGTCTTTTCAGCAACCACGGTCCTCTTTATTTCATAAACACAAAAACAAGCTTTTCAAAGATGGGACTTACTTGTCATATAGCGAAAATTCACAGTGAGGTATGATCAACTAAGCTTGCTGTTTACTGGTTACCATGTACTTCTTCTGTTCTGTAATGAAGCTAAGTTTTAGGCTTCAGTGGAGAAGAATGCTAAAGAGATAAGGGATTATATTGAAGAAATATATTGGGGCTCCAAGAAACGTGTTTTGCTACTTGGCCATAGTAAAGGGGGAATAGACGCTGCTGCTTCTCTATCCATGTATTGGGATGAGCTGAAAGATAAGGTTGCAGGATTAGCATTTGCACAGAGTCCTTATGGTGGTAGTCCAATTGCTTCGGATATACTACGAGAAGGTCAACTTGGTGATTATGTTAACATCCGTAAGCTCATGGAGATCCTCATTTGTAAAGTGATCAAGGTATCTTTAGCCTGCCTTTCCTCTAATATTATTCATGCCTCCTTAAACGTTTCAGTGTTATGTCCTAAATTATCGTATAGTTAGATTTAAGGACCTAAAAGAGCTAAACGTACTGTGTTTTTCTATCAGAATCTCCGCAGCCATGGGATTGCTCATAAGTTTTAAAGTTTTGGAGACTTACATGAAACATAAACTCAATAATATTGATTTCCCCATTTCTTTGGTTTAGAATGAGAATTTGTTGCACTAGATGCATTTCCTTACAGTGCCATATAGATCTGGAAAATTGCGTGTGCTTTCGATATGCTAATGCTTTCTTCTATTATGAAGGGTGACATGCAAGCTCTAGAAGATCTAACATACAAGAAAAGGAAGGACTTCTTGAGAAAATTCCATTTACCAAGAGAGCTTCCTATTGTTTCTTTCCACACAGAAGCCAGCATTTCTCCTGCTGTTTTGGCCACATTATCCCGTGTCGCACATGCAGAGCTGCCTATGTTCTCTAATGGCCAACCTACCACACTCCCGGTGGTGATCCCTCTAGGTGCTGCGATGGCTGCCTGTGCTCAGCTTCTTCAAATCAGGTATGGAGAAAAGAGTGATGGGCTCGTAACCTGCCGTGATGCAGAGGTTCCAGGCTCAGTTGTGGTCAGGCCAAAGCGTAAGCTGGACCATGCCTGGATGGTCTATTCATCGATAAATGATGATCCATCAGAAGCTGATGCTTCTCAAGTGTGTGAAGCTCTTTTGACTCTGCTTGTTGAGGTTGGGCAGAAAAAGAGGCATGAAATTGCTCAAAAAGATGAATAATACATTTTCAATTTACTTGAAAGTTTTTTTCAGCTTCCACTTTGTACTACTAGGATATGTCAAATCAAATCTATTCTTTTGTTCTTTTGAACTGGCTACAGAAGCTGCACTACTCTACAAGCCTACAACAAAATGTTATGTACATTGTCAATGGATCATTATAGGTCTAGACATGGCTGCGAAATTAGAATTAGGAAACATTTGTACTCAAACTTGATTACATTCTATTGAATTCTAGGTCTAGTTTGTGTCAAAAGAACTATCTAGTGCCCACTTCAACTGCTTCAGAACTTGGTTTCCCGTTGTACAGGTATCTTTCTACTCTTTCCTTAAAACCTGCCAAAACATTGCCATGCTTCTCAAGTAGCATCAAGATTTCTCTGATTCCATCTACTTCACCTTTCTTCTGCACGTATTGTAGAAAAGCTGCTACAGTGCGAATATCAGGTTTCAACCCTGGAGAACTAGGGAGCATCGCCTCTTTTGTCATCTACTACTACTGCCCTCTCCATCAGAACTTTTGCAGCATCCAAGTGCCATCAGATCCCTTGTTCCTGCACCGGGTTTCTTACCAGCTCCCACGATTCTGTTTATTATCAACTCAGCATCTCTTACATGACCCTTATTGCAGTAAGGGCGGATGATTGGGTTTTGGAATCCGATCGTCAAAAAAGATATGCTTTTCTAACCATTCCTCAAGATTTTTTTGGTCCCATCAATTTCATCCAACTTCAATACTGAAGTTAACATATAAACATCTTCTTGGTTATAACTTCCCACCTCTCCGAAGCAGATTCCGGTATGCGATATAGACCTATTTCCTTTAGCACCTACTGAAGCTCCATGAGAGATTTTGCTGTTGATCTACAGTCAGATGCTCAGCTTTCTTCAATGCAACTGAAGCAACATATGAATTATTCACTCACATTTGCCATTAAACCTTACAAGGTCCTCCACTCTTTTCTTTCTTCATTTTTAAGAAAGGAGAATTTTGATATTTACTATGCTCATTGACATCTTGCCAAGTCATTCAAAGTAAACAACCTACTAAAATATGCTAATTAAACCTACAATAGCCTCTATATTAAATAACCTGCCAAATTCATGCTGCCCAATTTGAACTACTAATAAGTACCAAACCCTCAATTAACACCAAAACGCTTGAACATGCCTTTTATAGAATCGATACATAAATTAATATAAATACAAAATTTAATGGGTTATGCTTTTATGAGCCGTGTGTTCTTATGAGGATGAGTTAACATTAATAAGTATTTTAAATATCACGCATAAAAACAGATTACACATTAATAAGCTGCCCATTGTTTTGTAAGAAAACTTTAAATACATTTATCAAAATTGAATTGTCTCGTTTCCTTAATATATGCATAAATTCATCGTACCTTGAAATGCGTTTAAGAAAACAATATTGTCGCAATATGTAAAATGACATGGGCGTTGTTTGCGCTAATTTATTACATTTCCTTTTCATCTAAGCAATTGTCCAAATATAACAACTTAAAATATCATTTATTTGTGTTAGGATGATTTATGTTACAAAGGGACAACTGACAACTGTCAATGTCCTCTTAGGAAAAAAATAAAAAATATATGCTACTCGCTATCCTAAATTATGGACTTGATTTATATTTTATCTATTACTATATTACTATATAAAAAAAGCCGCTTTTGTGTCTAAAGTGGCAGTTTGGATACCAAATTTTGATATTCCTATTATGCACTTCAGTTTTTTGAATAATTTGTATTTTTTTCAGAAACTTACTCAACCCATTAACTCACCATGTTTATCCATAATCAGTTGCATGCATAGCATTTTCCGGATTATCTGTTTAAATTCTTGATTCTTTTTCCTTTTTCTTTAAATAAAAAATTAAAAGAAAAGGAATTTCCTAATTCCTCAACCGAGATGTGAAAAAAACGGATTAAAACTAAAACTGCTCTAATTTTTAGTAACTCTCAATTTCCATATTTCCAACCTTTGGTCCACCAAAAAACTCTCAATTTAGCATGCCACTAAAGCCTATTACCAAGTGTTAATGACTTGTTGCCATGCCAACTAACGGTTTGTCCACCTCCGCCACATACATTCACAATCAAGGACGGCATTTTTGCTCACAATTTTATGTATTGCGAAGTTTGCTTCCACTGCACTAATTTCCACACAAATTTTCCTCTTTATCAGAGGATTATCCATATTAATTTGATATCTTTTCTCTATTTAAAAATAAATAAAAAGATTAATCAGAGTACAACAGAGAGATAATTTCGGCCTAAATGATGGAAACATAAACAGGGGATGTATACGTTCTAGAATCTATCTTGTTCAACAATATTTTAGTTTAGTATTTGTTCTTATTAGATTCATTCATTTTCGTGCAAAATGAAATATAGTTAGATCCGCAAAATATTAACAATCTAATTTGATGACTTCATTGATTTATTTATTTAATTAAGAGAATAATTTGACGTAATTGTAATAGATATAGTAATAGCTATACATGTGGTGCTTAATTTTTACATGTGGTATGACCCGAAAAACAAAGACTCCTCAACTGCTTGTGCGCAGGAACTGTGTGTGATGACTGCTAGTATACAAAAAAATTTGATGACTAGAGTCATGGTAGTCATCCTGGACCTATTTCATTGTTTCTGTTGGGCCTACCGTAGCCCATTTGTCGTACAAATGCGGCCCACTCCCATCAATCCAGGATTCTCTCTACAGAAAAAAGGGAAAGTATCCAGTGCAACCCCAACTCATTAACCAAAATCGACAACCGATCAAATCTCCCAAATCCAACATGTGCTCCGAAACCCTATTCGCACAGAAGGGGTCTTTCCGTCATTCCACTTTTTTGACCTCGTTACCACTTTCCCACTTGGACGTGCACTCCCATTACCCTCCACGTCAGCCGGATGGTTGACACACGATTTTGATTAAGCAGCCGCGCGTTGCCGATTACGAAACCTAAATGACCGTTTTACCCTGAGGAATTTCTAAAATCCCATCTGGCTCTCCAATCATATTAAAGAATTTTACTTTTCTCTCTCTTCCCACATATTGTTGTGCTCAGCGGTTCTGTGTGAGTGTTTGCGTGTGATTTTTCAGACTTCTTGTTCTCACTCATTTTCCAGACCAGAATAGGAGGGAGAAAAAAGAAAGAGGAAAGAAAAGAGCCATAGTTATTGTTAATTGTAATAATTTTAGTCTCTCTGTGACATAGGGATTCTCTCCAGTGGGAAAATATGACTTTTTTTGGGTTAGTTTCCATAGTTTTGTGAATAAGGGTTTCCAATTTATGCCAAGATTGGAGTTTGTACATGCATGGTTTTCAGTATGCTTGTTAGTTGAATTTCCCGGAGATTTTGTGGATTGATTATGATTTTTCATTGTGGGTTTAAAGAAGAAGTGATGTTCTAGGGTTTTGAGGGGTAGGTTTCTAATGGGTAGCACAGGGGAAGCTGACAAGAAACGACGTCATGTTAGTTCGATATCGCCCACTGCCGCTGCGGCCAAGAAACAGCCTCTTGTGCCTCTGTCTGAGGAGAAAAAGGTGAATTTCTACTTATTTTTCCTTCTAATTTTGCTAGATTACAATATATTGTACTGGGATTATGAAATTAGGCGGAATTAAGTTTTTTCTAGTAATTATTTGCATGAGCAGTTTGTCTTGCCAGGGCTATTCGGTGGTTCTGTGGACCACCGAAGGCATGGGTGATATCGAATAAACTTTTATGTTTTGATTTTTTCACATACTTTAAACTGTGTTCTTTTTGAATTAAGGTTGTTTTTTTTTCACTTACTTTTAGTTATGTCGTATTTTTGAGTTAAGGTTGTGGTTTTTTGCTTTAGGATGTTATGCATGTGTGTTAGGCCAACACATTTTATAGGGCTTTCTTTGTTAAGTTTCGATTGAATAGTTAATGGATTACCTGACAACAATTTAATTCATCCGAGTTGTGATGTTGATAAAGGACGTTTAGATCGACCTATTTTATTATGGCTGATCTGAATTTATTGGTGAGGGAAACAGTTTTATTTGGTTTGTTGGATTGCACTAGGATTTGAAGATTTTGATGACAAACTATTGCAACCTCTTGGTGGCCGGACATTCTATCTCGGAGTCATAGTATCATACTCTTTTATTGGATTCTGGATTCTAATGATGCCTTTTCTTCTAAAGGATATTACTTGAGATTTCTTTGGGTTTTGGGGCGAGAAAACTGCTGCATATCACATGACAGATCACAGATGACTTTCTGGCCCCTTAGCTTCTCTATGATCCTGTTATGGTTTGATATGACTTAATTGGAAATATTTACATTCTGATTAATAATTTAACTTTTCAGAGATCTTGTGAGCATGCTTCTTGTTGTCTTAACTTTGCATTTGATTTTAACTTTTTTGAAAATTATGATGACCAATATGAAACTGATGGTTAAGGAGAGTGAACATTTACCCTCGTAGCTATTTACATTTATATATGGATTCGGACTATTTTGGAAGTTATGGAGTCGTTGCAACAGGTTTTATGTAGTCCAGGCAATGGTCTTTTTGCATTTTTTTCACCTGATGTAACTTTTGCTGCATAATCAAAACTGTTGGTCGGTGTTACTATTTTGGTAAAATTATCTGTGATGCATTGTCTGGAAACACGAAAGTGAATAAATTTGTGCATTATGGATATTCTTAGTAAGAATTATTTTCTGTTTGATTTTTGATATGGTAAATTACTTATAAGAACGAGTAAGGCATGACTGCAATAGATTCTTTCCAACCACAAAAGGATGATTTCATTGCATGGCATTATTGGTTCAATAAATTTAATTTCTTAAATCATGTGCGGAGCTTTGATGTGCAGTAGATTTGCTGTTAAGCGATGGTGCGGTTGTTATTTGGCACCTGATTGTATTCTTTGTAGTGGATCATAGATTGTGACTTAGACAAGCTGTTGTAGCACATTTTTTATGAGATTTAAATCCTTCACCATAGAGATACCTGATTCTCAAAATTTCCATTGTTGTAGCTCGATGCAGCAGTGCTTCAATTTCAAAATCAGAAACTCATACAGAAATTGGAGACACAGAAGGTTGAAATTAAGGCTCTCGAAGATAGATTGTGTCAGTTGAAAGATAAACAACAGTCATACAGGAAAACCATAGCTGTGGTTAATAATTCATGGGAAGAGGTACATAACTTTGATGCTGTTGATTTATCTTGTTTTTTCCATGTTAATCCTCATAAAGATTGGTGCTTCTGATTTGAGTTGGGCTTTTGCTGTCGCAATTGGCTTGCATTTTTTTTG
>JACFYI010003551.1:1188176-1199337 GCA_014898755.1 Handroanthus guayacan | reverse complement strand
AATCTATTTTCCCTTTCTTTTGTGTGCCTTACTTTACACTAGTTCCAATACGATGTGATCATAATTCTTCCAATTGATGATGGTATTGAGCAATTCTCATTTAACCCCTCTTTGTTCATATTATTTTCGTCATTTGTTTTTAACATAGCTTGAGTAAGTTAGTGTCCTTTTGCTGTTTCCTCATCTAAAGGCGAACTAGAAAGCACGGTGGCTGAATTGGAAGAAAGTAACCGTAAATTAGCAATTCTAAAAGCAGAAAGAGATGCGGCCAGAGGAACATTTTTTCCCGTTCTGAATCGAGGAAGTAAGCAGGTAACTAGTGATAAGGAAAGGGACAAACAGAGAGATTTGCAAGACATGGAGTCCACATTGAAGGAGCTATTGGTAATTACATGTTTTGCTTTTCTCTTGTTTATGGTTATATGGTAGTAACCTTGTTGTGCATAAAACGGATAGATGAAATTTGTGTTTCTATGGTTTAATTTTGCTTTGCATAAAATAAATAGATGAAATTTGTGTTTCTATGCAGGACCAATCTGCTTCTCGACTGCATGAGCTCAAGCGTCTCCATGAAGATAGGCTAGAAATATTAAGGAACTTGTCAAATTTACAGGTTAATTTATTTTTCTTTGGTTTCTTTCTGTTCTAATTCTCATCCAATTTTTCTTATTATGCTTTCTTTCTTCTCTCATTAGCCTGTGAAATTGTGCTTGACAGAGCAATCTGAAGAATGTCAAGTGTATTTGGTCATCTCAAGCATATCTCTTGCTAAAAGATCAACTGGCAAAGGCTAAAGCTGATGTAGCTCACTATCAAGCTCTTTATGAGAAACTTCAGGTTGTATCTGGTTGATAGGTTCATTTTGCCTTTGTTTTCTGTTTGTAAGGAGTTTCACTAGTTGTACTTATCCACCCAATTTAACTCAGGTTGAGAAAGAAAGTCTTTACTGGCGGGAGAAAGAAAGTCACGTGAAAAATGACTTAGTTGATGTTCTTAATCGATCGTCAGTAGTTGCTGACTCCAGAATAAGTGACTTGGAAACAGATATACAGAGGTGCCTTAAAGAAAAAGATCTACTTGAGGCCAAACTGGAAGAAGCATCTAAAGAACCTGGTATGGGAGAGCTGACTTTATCAAAAACTGATTTTCTCCTCATTGCTTCTCTCTGTAAGTTTTGTGGAGCATTACTGATTTTGTTAATTACAGGTAGGAAAGAAATCATTGCAGAGTTTAAAGCATTAGTTTCATCATTTCCTGAGAGAATGGGGAGCATGCAGAATCAGCTAGCCAGACACAAGGAGACTGCTGCAGAGATTCATCGTTTACGAGCTGATGTTGAATCCCTGACTAATATTCTTGGTCGCAAGGTGGGATATGCTGCATCTTAAATTTCATTTAACTTTCTTAGCCATTGTTTCTGACTATATCTTTCTATATATATACACACACACACATAAATGTCTGTGTAGGCTAAGGAAATGGAGTCCTTGACTTCCAGATCGGTTCAGCAAAATGCTGAAATCCAGAAACTGCAAGCTACGGTACGAGTTGTTGCTTGTGTAGTAGATGGATTAGGAGACATAATTTTTGCTGCGATAGGCTAACTTGACAGGTGGTCTTTCTTCATGTAAAGTAACAATGGACTGCACTGTTTTCTTCAATTCGACCATAGATTTAGATTAGGAAGAAGAGTAAAGCATAGTATAATTGTGCCTTCTGATCAAAATACTAGTTATATCTGCAAAATTGTTCTCCAGAGATAGAGAGAATTGATTGAGAGCAGTCAGTTTTAATTTGTGGGTGCAGATCAGTGATTTACAGTCAACTGAAGCTGACTTGAAGCTTTTCCTGGAAATGTATGGACGCCAATCAGTTGTCTCAAGGTTAGCATTCTTCATTGTTGTTTTATGGGTTTCTATTGGATTAGGTTTTATCTGGACATTCTCTAGACTTGCATTTAGTATGTTGTTATTATCATATGGCAACTTGTGTATCATCTTAACACAATCTTGATTCATTATGTTCGTTGAGCAAGTTAATAAAAGACCACTTTAGTGGAATGCCTGTTTCACTTGCTAGCATTCAGTGACTTGTGATCACTGGCCAAGATCTACTTGGATTTGTTTAGACCAAAAGGCTCCTTAAACAGTAAACTATAATAACCATGCACTCTCCGTTTTTCTACCATTGTTGTTCTATGCAGGGAAGTAAGTGAAGCTAGAAGTTCTGAGATCAAGGCATGGGCTCATGTTGAAGGCCTTAAGTCTTCTCTTGATGAACACAATCTGGAGTTGCGAGTTAAAGTTGCGATTGAAGCTGAAGCAAAATCCCAGCAGAAATTAGCTGCCTCGGAAGCTGAGATTGCTGAACTGAGACAGAAGTTAGAGGCCTCTAAGAGGTCTATTCCTTATCTTGCCAGCATATGCTTTAAAGTCTTCTCTATGTATGTGTATTTGCAACGAAAGTCTGCCATGCTTGGAGGCTTTTCCACTTTCTGGTTTCCTTCTCCAGCTGTTTTGGTTGCTTCTTCTTCTTATGCCTGAGTTTTTTCCAAGTCTTTCTCGCATTGTTGCGTAGTGGATGCTTGAGTTCTGCGCTTGTGAATTTTATGGTGGCATTACATATTATCAGACCTAAGGTTGCTTGTTACAATTCTGGGAAATAATTAACTTTACCTCAAGACGGTTTTGTTTTTCCCCTCTAGCTAAAATATGGGTTGACTTGATTTGTCTTGTTGGACTTGTGAAGGAACCAAACTTCTCTGTGTGAGCTACGTTCTGGAATTATCTGTGGATTTAAGAATTCTTCTTTCCCCCGCCCGCCCCTCCCCCTCCCTCCCTCCCTCCCTCCTTCCTTCCTTCATTCCGTGTTAGGTTGTATTTTTGTCACATTTCTATTGCTGCAGCTTGATAAATCTGTTTGATTGTCATTGTGCTTTCTGTTCCTAGACACAACATTAACAAAAAGAATGACATCATGAATTGTTGAAAGCTGTTAAATGTGCTGTAGACCCTAGATGAGTAAGCATGGATACATATTATACTCCTTACACAAGTTTTAAATTGTGATCGCTTTCGTATGAGATTGCATGAGGGAATTATGGTGGAATAAAAAGGTCTTGATGAGTAGGGAGATTACTAAACTAGGGAACACAGAGAATGAGAATCATGTGAAACTGTAGCCACTGATGAAGACATGTGGGATGGTAGCAGAAGATAGTGGCCAGAAATGAGGGATAGTTGAGTTTATTAGAGTGGTCAAATTCATACATCTGACTGACAAGATAGTTTTGTCAATGCCTGATTACTTACTGGTACATGTGCAGCAAGCATGTAATTTCTGTCTGGAAAAATACTATGTTCTGAATATATTCTAATACTTTTTCCAACCACTGTTGCAGGGAAAAAACAAGACTCTCTGATGTCCTAAAATCCAAACATGAGGAAACTGAGGCGTATCTGTCGGAGATAGAGGTTTCTATTCTGTCATATTTTCTTAACAGTTAGCTCTCTACTATGAATCATAAACTCGACTAAGAGACTGACCTTTGTTCACTACAGACTATTGGGCAAGCATATGATGACATGCAGAGTCAAAACCAGCAGCTTTTGCAGCAAATCACCGAGAGAGATGACTATAATGTTAAGGTTGTAACTCCATATTTCAGCTGGATTTCCTAAAAACCAACCTTCTGCATGTTTTGCCATTCATTTGTCGACTTGAAATTCAAATGAGATAAAATATTCATCTTTTTACCTTAGTTTTCTCTCTTTTTCTTTTTTTTTTTTTTTTTTTTTTTTTTTTCATTTAAAATGTGAGTGTTGATGGGAAGTGGAAAAAGGGTTCTTAAGGTTTTGAAAAAGGAGCATGTTTTTGTGGTTCTTGCAAAGCCGAAATATAGTATTGTCAGTGCATGGAGGAACTAATTGAAGACAATGCATTTCACCATTAGTCTGTTTGTGGAAATGGACATAAATCTTTTCATCCCCCTACCTCGTTCCCCCCGCACGGGGGGGTGGAAGTGGACGAAGAAGAAGTAGTTAGTGTGGATAGTAAATGGGCTATTGATTTGTTATGTAACCTTTGACTTCTTTTTTTGTTTCAAAGGGGAAAAGGAAGTAAAGCGACTGCTGAAAAACGAATTCTTTAGTTTAAAATTGAAACCAAACAAAGCAACATAGAACTGTGATGTAAAGAAAGTGTAACCCGCATATGTTTTGTAGTGTTTAGATGTGATAGCTGAGAATGTTTTCATTTTTAATGGATCTCTTTTGGACCATAAACGACTCATTTTGGTTTCTGTTTCAGCTGGTTTTAGAAGGGGTGCGGGCAAGACAGATGGAAGATGCTCTGCTTATGGAGAAACGAACATTGGAGAAAGTCGTACAGCAGACCAAGACAACTGTTGATTTTTATGACTTTAAAGCTGGCAGAATTGAAGATCAGGTAATGAATCTAATTGGTTTTTTAACGTCAAACACTGTAGTACTGATGATCTTCCCATCACAGTTGAAAGCCTACTCGGATCACATGCAAAGACTTGCTGAAGATAGGGTCCATAATGCTGCTGCCCGAGAAAATACCCAAAGAAAACTGTTAGATGCGAGGAAGTCTTCTAAGCAATTAATGGGCACACTAGATGAAGCACAGTCCCAGGTTGACAGGAGTCGAGTGTCTCTTGCTGAGCTGCAGATAGACCTAGAGAAAGAAAGGTGTCTAGGATTTTGGTAACTCTCATTTTCATCTCATATGACTGCCCATTTACTTCCATCTTGATTTCTCCTTACTAGGTTTGAGAGGAAAAGAGTAGAGGAAGATCTGGAGACTCTGAGGAGGAAGGCTGAACAGTTAAAATCAGAAGCTGAGGGTTCGTCCATAACTGAAAAGCTTAAGCAGGAGCTAAAGGAATACAAGGAGATTCTAAAGTGCAATGTCTGCCTTGACAGAAGAAAAGAGGTACATTCTCATTTTGAGTTTGCAGGTGTGAATTGTATAGGATTAAAGGTTAGAGTTTTTCTTAGGATGAGATAAGAAGCGGGTTGCTACTTCGTTTTCTTCAAGTTCTGATGAAAGCATACAGTATCTCAAAGCAAATACAATAACAGGGCAACCAATGATAGGAATAAGACGGCCTGTGTTTATTTCCTTTAATGCTTGTAGTGATTTGTTAATCATAAAGTTGCTTCTAAATTTTCTTGGTTCGCATGGAAGTTTTAGATTCTACTTAAATAGTCTGCTGTAAATTATTGCAGTTAGGTGAGCTAATAAGTACTTTTTGCAGGTGGTGATCACGAAATGCTACCATCTGTTTTGCAATACTTGCGTACAAAGACTTATTGAATCACGTCATCGCAAGTGCCCAGTTTGTTCTGCAAGTTTTGGGGCAAATGACGTGAAGCCTGTGTACATCTGATCGATAACTCTAGAAGTTTGGTTCCTGGCGTTGATTCTTGCACCTCCAAGGGTCCATGTGAACCAGCCACTGGTTCTGTTTCTGAGGGTGATGTTCCAGATGTACTATATACATATTGATCTGCTCATATCCACATCGGAACTAATAGAGGTTCCTTCTCAAAAATTTCAAATCAATTTATTATCCGTGAGTTTTGATGCTGGATCATATGATTTTATTAATTTTTTTAATAGCATTAACGATCTTCCCCCCATCGTTCAACTCCTCCAAGCAATATATTTTAACTCACTACTTGCAGATTGAAATCAGTTGGGTTCTCCACATGGAGATTTTGGGAGTGAATAATATCATGATTCGAAGCCCCACAGTTCTCTGAATGTGTAAGAATTTGCCCGGATAGGGAACTTTAAATGATTTTTGTCTAGGTTCTTTCATGGTTTTATGTACAGTTCCATGTTGCATACCTATTCTTGTTGCTCCTGTGGAATGTAAGTTGATGTTAGAGAAACACTGAAAATGTAGACTTTTAGTCTGGAACTTTTGGTTGTCAGGATATATAGATATACATTTTAAAAGATTTGATTAGATAATTGATCTTCTTGATAGCCACCTATATGGGCTTGAGCTGGAAATTACATTGATACTATGAGTAAGCTGCAGAGTTGGATCGCTTATGTCGACCCGTGGTTTGTGGTTTTGTCTGATGATATTAACACCCCATGAACCGAGTTAATGATAGTAAAATTAATGATAGTGTTATATCGTATTTTGAACTACATGAGGTGTTATCCTAATTATCGTAACTAGGCCAAACTTCTGGATGAATGGTTGTTATCTGTTTTGGTTATCTTTGCAATCTGCTGCTACTGTGAAATGAACCGAGTTCAAGTATGCAAAGAAATTTTGAGGAATGTGGTTGCAAGTTCCGGGCCGAGCGTATGTATGCAACTTTTAATGAACATGAACAAAGGTCGATTTGTAGTATTTCAGTGAATATGCTAACTTTAAGGTATAATTATGATGTCACATAATTTCAGAAAGTGTTTCATTAGATTTCCTTCAACTGAACTCTAATTATAGCGGGTTCGGGTTCTTGTGTGATGTTTTATATTACAGTGGATGTTTCTATAATTAGGTGAAATTGCAAGAGTTTTGAGGCAGTTATTCCTCAGATTTTATAGATTGGAATCTTTTGGTGTCATATCCATGAATGCTTAGACATACGCACGTAAAGATATGTATGTATACGGTGAAGGCCCCCCTTCTTTTGTTTCTATAGGGATGGGAATTGGAACCCTGACCTCCCTTTAAACTTTAAAGGAAAGTCGATATTATTTCATTTAAGGAATTTCTATTATCAATACAACTGGTTATTCAACGCTTTTTTCTCAAGATGTCATCTTCTCAGAGAGGTTTGAGGGACTAATTTGTAATGAAAATATGTATCAAATAAAGTAGGTTTTATTTAATTATCCGGATGGTTCAGGGGCAATTATTAATTTAATAAAAGTTGGGAGATATAACCATCCCAATTATGTGAGCAAACAGTGCAATTAGATGTGCCTTCCACCTATACCTTAATTATCGATGGCAACTGATCAGAAGATGTACGAAGATCGGATCAAGGCGTTGTCTTGTTGTAGTCGAGTTATTAAATATCGGAACTAATGCAATAAGTTCAAAAATTTTGCGTTGAAATTTCGAGGTGGTGTTTAAAATTTAATTTTAATCTAGATAAAGTATAAAAAAGATTTATAGATATAGCTTTTGGTTTAAACTAGTGAAATTCATAATTTAAAATCACACTTAGAATGAAATCCTTTGTATGAGTTTTCTTTCTTTCTTTCTTTCTTTGTTTCTGTGTCCTTTTTTTTTGTATTTTTGTATTTTTTTTTTTTGACTTTTTTTCCTTCCCTGTATATTTATCAGTCTTATGTTGATGGTGCTCAACCTTTGACAATAGGTGTAATTAAAATTATAAATTAACAAAAACTATACTTTGGAACGCTTAACAAATACACACTATAGTATCAAGATAAGTAAGCTATAAATATGTTTTTATTGTGTGATTGCACGCCAAGTGTACTGTATTCAAATAAATATTTTTATAAAAAAAATATTTAATACACTTAATTGAAATGAACTAATAAAACACATTATAAGACAGAATTTTTTTTTGTTATTATTATTATTATTTATTTATTTTTTTGTCAAGATAGAGGATTTGAACCATAAAACAAAGTGGTCCGGATTGGATTGGATGACTCCATATGCTAAGTGTTTGGCTGGCGGACACGTGCCAAACACTTATTTGCAGCATTATGGCAACTCACGTGTATGTATTAACTCATGGACAAAACATTGAATGTTTTCTTAGGCTACACGTGAGTAAGAAATATCTTTATTTTCCGGCGTTCCAAGGGAAATTTCAAATATATGATTATAATTCATTAAATGAAAATATAAAAATATTGAAAAATGCTGACACTATCGTAAATTATACGCATGTCCAATTAAATGATATAATACGGACATGATTACCAAATTTGAATTCTCTATTGTAAAGCATGTTATAATTTTATTTTATTTTTGTTCATTTACGTGAATGCATATCTAAGTGTAGGACATTCACAATGAAATGTTTTATGATAAAGTATTTATATATATTATCATTCTGTATCAACTGAAATTATGAGATTAAACATATGTTTTGTAGCAGCGGAGGACCATTGAGCTGCTGACCAAGTGATTGTGCTCTTTTTTCTACCTCTTCCTATATTGTAACAGGGAATCGATCAGAGCGATTAATCGACTGGTCTCTCTCTCTCCCAAGTGTTTGGGACCGATGTATATTGAGTAAGATCGGTGGTAGGGTTGGACGTAGTTTTCCCTCATATATATCATCATAAATGAGGAGGTGGTTGGGTATGCTATGGTGACTGTGATGCTACTGACCAAGGTGATGAAGGTTTTGTGGGGATATGCCATGAATCCAAGTACATAGGTGTCGATATCCCATGGCTCGCATTGCAAGAATTATTGCAAGACTTTCAAAACCAAAGGTCTCAAAAACTATTATGGGGGTGACTCCAAATAGTTTAAAAAAAAAAAAAAAAACAAGTAGGGAAAAAAAGTGTTTAGTTGAAAAAAAGTTAAAATGAAATGTTTGGAATTGAAGTTTTTACTTTTAAAACTGTTAAATTTCAACAAAAAGCAGCTTAAGTTAAAAGTATTTTGGAACCTGCTTTTAGGAGCTTCTTGGTATTTTGGTAAATAACTAAAGTTCTTTTAATTATTTTTGTAAAAAATAAGCACTTTAACTACCTTTTTTATTTTTCCCAAGGACTCTAAGTTTTGCTTTTTTCTACTTTTTAATACTATTTCCAAATATTCCAAACTTTTACTACTTCAATTACTTCGACTTTCAACTTCTCCAAAAAATAAAAAATTTTGCAAACACTCCCTTAGTGTGATGATATGCATTGATCATAAAGTCAATCACTGCTATACTATCAAGTTATAATGTAGCAAAATAATAATAAATTCACTTAATAAATATTATTAGTGATATTATAAAAGTTATCGTCGCTCAATATCATAAACTCTCTTAGTCATAGAGATATATGTCTTGATGATGACCTCTTTTCAGGTTAGAGGAGTGAGTTACTTTTCTTAGCATCATATACCATCATATCACAGCCGAAGCCTCTCGGATGAAGTGACATCGATATCGACTTCTCCCTAGAGGGTTCAACCTCCTTTCAAAGTATGTGTACATATATACATATATATATATACCATTATTTTCACTTTACTGCTTATACGAACTTGGTACATCAACTCGACTTTATAGAATTTATTTTGGCTTAATTCTCTCCACTTAATTAGGCCTATATATAATCCTTGTTATTAGTAATGATTTTCACATTGCACATAAAATTATTGACTCCAATATTATGCTTTTCACAATGAAACATCATTCAAATTAGTGAAAGCTATACACAACAGTCAAATTCACTATACCTTGATGAGTGTCGTTGATAAGTCTGAATTTGAAGAATGCCAAACACAGGCATTCTTGCTTTTCATCTTCTTTTCTAATCCTTAAAGTGGGACAACATAATCCCATTTACACAGAGGTCTCACTCACACACTATGTGGATGTCTACAAATTATTAAAAGCAACTTTTATTATTCCAAGCCAAGAAGCAAAAGCTAAAATAAACTTCCAAAATATAATTCATAAATTATGATATTTGTGCAAATTTTGCCCTTGGTGACTTAAGATAATATGTCATCTTAGAGAAGTTGTGGACAAGAAACATAGGATTCTTTTTCATACTTTTACAAAGATACTTCCATGTGGACAATGTCCAAATGATGCATTTATGTGTATAATTTTGAGTGACTGAGACTATGGCTATGATCATTTGTTGTGCCTGCCCGGAATCTTGGCATGTTTGCTACAATCTTGAATTAAATAAAAAACTATATATTAGGAAAAAATTGTAATCATTAATCCTTTTGTTGTTTAATAATTAACTCCTTTTTTTCACTAATATTAGGTAGCATAACTAGGAGTTTAGAGCCCTTGATCAACAATAATTGAAGTATTATTTTTCTTCTTATAGTATGTGTTCTTGATGTAACGATTTTTCAAAATTAATCAATCCTTTATAAGATGAGCCCACATAAGGGTGAAAAGGAGAATGTAAAATATTAAAGAAAAAAAGAAAAAAAGTAATAAAATTTTTATTCATTTATGAAGATAGTAAGTCAACCATGATGTACACCTGTCATCCAGGGAACTAACAGTTAAAAAGAACAAAATAGGATATTAATTTCTTAACTTAGGAACACTGTTAAGCAAATGTCCGTATAATTGATTGTGTGCAAGTTATTAAATGAATATTTCAATGCATAAATACGATAAAGTAATAAAAATATTCGCACATTAATTGCCAACCGTTTTTAGATAATTAAACGTTGTAAATTTATAATCGAAGAGATATATCGACAGATGACAGATAAATTAGACACCATACGATTATCTTGTCACATAAATACTAAGGAGCTTTCTTCTTACGAAGTGACAATAATTGAAAGAAATAAAAGATAAAAAAATCTTATAAGCTATACATATATTTTAAAATTATTGATTTTTGCGAACGCACGTGGTACAAAACTTTAAATTATCAATGTAAAATAAAAATAAAAAATTGAAAACATAAAGTAGTGGTAAGATTTGAAAATACCGTTTTCCAATTCTAGAAAAGTCTATAGTTGTATGCAACATAGGTAAAGAACAAAAACCAGCTGTCTCAAACTAGCAAAGATCAAAAAGATAGAAAAGCAATCACTAAAAATTAAACTAATTAAAGACAATTACAGCTTAGCAATTCGAATCATATGTTACATCGGGAGACGACAGGAAAGTAATTATACTGTTTTTGCTTAATGCAATAACTATTTAATTTGTCATTAACGTATAATGTCGTAGACATATATCTTCAAGTAATCTTTTAGCAGATTCCAAGCGTGACAATGTATGTAATATGATCCACATATATCTTATTCAGAGCTGAATAAAGGACCTATAAAAAGATTGGAAAATACAGGAAAGATATATAGTAACATGCAAAAAAGAAGCATTTAACCAGTCCAACTATTGGTGGGAAAGCAATTTGTGCAATTCTTTCCAACTTAAAAGAAAAAGAATTCAGCTTTTTTGTTCTCTCTCTCTCTCTC
>JACFYI010003551.1:1170904-1188076 GCA_014898755.1 Handroanthus guayacan | reverse complement strand
TGAAGTGATGAAGACATTAATAACAAAAGCAAAAATCTTATGTATTGACGAGACAAGGTAAGTTTGTTAAAGAACGTTGATGTGTGGTAGTTAAGGAAAATTACCTCAACATCTCTTGAAATTTGGTCTAATTACGTAAATATTTTATGACATATGAGAAATTACAATAACAATTTTTATCGCTAATGAATTATTACTTGACTGAGCATGTGTAATATTATAATTAGGCCTCCTGAAGACTTAATCATAGGGAATATACTTGTTTCAGTCTATGTATTAGATATTCAAGTGGGATCAAGTATAATGTTAAATATATTTTGTTAAGTTGTTCATAAATTGAGGTATGTAATTTTTCAAAACTCTAAAGTAATTATCCTCATAATTTTAGGAATTAACAAATGTAAGAGCTAAACAAGGTAAAAAGAATGTCCTTTTTTAAAGAAAATAAATATAAAAGGACAATTTCATACACGATATTTTCAAGACATAATGTGATTAGCCAACTACTCTTGCCCAAACGACCAATTGGAAGTACACATGTATAGTATATATCCCAACATCTTGCTGTACAAATCAAATTTGATGGCACAAATAAAAGATTCTAAGATCAAAAGTTAACATCAAATTTCTAAATAAATAAAAATACATATAAGGGTCGATCCCATGGGATTATAAACATATATTAAGACATTAATAATTATAATCTTTCCAAGTTAACTAATGTACACCAAGCTAAGACACATGATGTTAGAATCGTCGCCGACCAATCATATAGATTTATGTCTTCTCATAAAATATTTCTTAATATTGTCTTGAATCTTGGGATTATGGTATGCCATTAATTATTTGACATTCTTGCCCTGTAAATCACTCAGTTCTTTTCCATCTTTAACCAAATAGTTGATTAAGACATTGTCTTGACTTGGCATAATTAGCTTTTTAAACTTGCTTTATATTACAATAATTATATATTTAGTTGGTCAATGATGTAATGAAGAAGTCAGAAGTACCCTAGGAGCTAGAAAACCTATAAATATTTTAGGGTTTTCGACTTAAAAACTAGGTTAGAAAATTAACTTGAAGATGCTCCTATAAATATTTTAGGACATTTTTGGCAATTTAGACCCTTTCTACAAGGCTTAACCTCTATCAATGTTGTACCATTTCTTCAAAAAATATGTACCGCGTAATTCTAAGAATTCCTTTATTCTTGGGACCCAGAGATTTCATATGCATTAATAGATATTATACCTTAATTAACTTAATTAATATCACTCGAATCCAATAATACTAACACCTAATTATAATATTTAATAATATTTACATAAGCAATATGTATGCAAGATATGGTTGGGACCAAAGAGATCAACATTGTCCCTCAAATTTGCCACTGTATCCAATAAATCTATTAAAATGTGGCTTAAATGATTAAAGAATAGACTATGAATTAACTAGCACATAGTGACAATGAGATCACTTATCACTACCAAATAGTGATAAACAAGTGCAACGCGTCTATGTAAATAAAAAAAGAAAAAAAAAATGTAAATGGGTATATAAATAATTAATTTAAGTCTTCATTCCCTAGTATACCCTTATCTAAAAATATTATTGATTAATAATTTTATTTTTTTTGGGGCCATGGCCTTTTTGGTGAATCATTTATATAATTATTAAAATTCTAAAAGTTGGTTATGATATTTACCCGCTTAATTGCTATATTTGTTGTAATTATGGAAATTAATTGCTAATGAATCATGCATAATCATTACTCAAAAAAGTTAATAGAAGATCAAACGGTCACATCAGATGATAATTAACAATAATGATTAAAAAGAGTAATTATGATAATGACGCACAACATCTAACGGAAATCTCTTTTAACTATTAAAAAATGTATCTAGAATTAGCAAGTGGTAGAATTGGGCATACACCAATAAACTATGTCAATGGGGCTTCTAAAAATTGTGTAATATTAATATGGAGCCAATTATAATACAAGTTCCTATAAAACCCTTCCAAGAGAAAAGGACAAATTAATCATCTTCAAAAAAAAAAAAGAAAAGAAAAGAAAAGGACAAATCTTTGCATTGGATCTTAAATCATCTCATTAATTTTTATTGCACACTTGGATGTTCATTAGAGGATGCTGAAAAAATAAAAATAAAATGAAAATTTCAGCATTGATATCATTTTTTTACAGTGGTCCTCGGATGATATTCTATTTCAAATTAATATTTTATTTTCTATTTCAACCTATAGACACATGTTGTCTGATGTATAGTTTCTTAGTTTTCATTTGTTAATTCTCTTAATGTACAATTTTCGTGTGTATATTATTGAATTTACAATATTGACATTCTATTTCAAATTGATATTTATATATATATATAAGTATATACATATATGCCCAAAATATATTTTCTCAAAATGGTTGTGCTTGATCATGTACAATAGTGTGATTAAAAAAAAAATCAAGTTATATAACGGAATTTATGAAATTGATGGCGTTACAGGTTGAAATTGTGTCACTCGACCATATCTTTTGGTACAAAAAGAGCCAAATATAGTTATGACTGTGAGTTTGGTAGTGAATGCAACTTGCAATGATGCAACATAAATTGCTAGGAATTTATATACTTTTTGTTACACACTCCTCATATTTCTACACAGAGAAGAAAAAAGAAAAAAAAAAAAAAAAACAAACCCTAGTAAAATACCACGAGTAAAACTTAATTTCATACACACATGTATATGTGATAAGAACATTCAAGTTTCCTAATAACATCATTATATATCACATATGCGTGATTTTTTTACGACATATGTCTAGATGAATTTTTTACGACATATGTCTAGATCTTGGATTTTAAGACGAAAACCTAAGTAATTAGAAGTTTTTTCACACTTCAAATAATGTAATTTTGTATTTTAATTTTTATACATTTACCTCTTTCTTCGTATTTTTCTCATTAAATTCACTCATCCAAACATAGCATTAAAGTCATGAAGTTAGTGATTTCGTGGGACAAAATGGGACATCAAGAAAACACAAGTATTAATTACTTCTTTATAGTCTCACTCCCACAAAAAAGGATCTTCAAGCCGGAACCCAACATCGGCTCCAGCCAGCTGCCATGAACAAGCATAATAACAAAATCCATTACAATGATCTGAGCTACTCAGGGACAGATCCGGCAAGTCGAAAAATGTGTCATCATCGTGAGCCGTTGACGCCGAATTCGACGATTCTTGAATATTGTCCGATGTCAAATTTGTAGAAGAGTGAGAACTAGACATCTTACTCTGGCTAGGCTCGGCTTCAGAACTGCACTGGCTTAATTCCTCGGGGAATGTAGCCGCCGCGGCTTTAGCGGCAGCAGCTTGGATGTCCTTCGGCGCGGTGGAGGCTGGACGGGGAAGGTACTGAGCTAAGTGAGGGAAATTGAGGTAAGCCGATTGACCCTTGATGGCTAAAGCTGCCACGTCGTGAGCTCGAGCCGCCATCTCAGCCGTGGAGTACGTTCCTAGCCATATTCTCGATTTCTTCCTCGGCTCTCGAATTTCGCAGACCCATTTGCCCCAATTACGCCTCCGCACTCCGCGATACGTCGGGTGTTTATCGCCGCTGCCCGTGGCAGCGCTCCTCCGCCGCTTGCCGTCTTCATTCCCACTTTTTTGGCCTTGGACTTTCTTTGTGACATTAGAACATTCATTTAAATTAATTCTTGTACTTTGTGTTTCATTTGAAGATAAGGAAGAAGTAGAAGTGGATGTAGAGGAAGGCGAAATTGGACCACCGGAGGTGGCGGAGGAGTAGGCGGTTGCGGTTGCGGTGGCGGTGGAAGAGGAAAAAAGTTGGTCTTGAGTAATAATATCGAGGATGATTTTTTCTTCCATGAGAAGTCAGAAAGAATGTGAATGATGCTACTACATAAAGTAGGGGGAGTTGGGCTTATAAGATTCTTTCACAAATGGGATTAATTTATAAAAAGAAAAAGAAAAGCATGAGACTACACAGTACAGTACAGATCAGATGAACCCATATATTGTGGCACTTTGAAAAATAATGCAGAATGTCATATAAATACTATATGATTTGAGATTAATATTTTAATTAATCATAATTTTCTTGCTTAATTGGGTTTCTAATGATGACGATGTAACATATTTTGGGGTCCCCTTTGATAATTAATTGATTAAGGGGCCAAGCTATTTTGTGCAGATTCATAAACCATGCATTTGGGTAGGGGCCCTGCGAGTAGGGATATTAAGAGCGATTTCCATTAATTTCTGAAAATCTTTTAATACCAAACTTGAATGATCGATGACTTATTTGCTACCCTTGGGCTTCTGCATTTATTTGATCGACGGTTGTTAGATGGGTCAATTTGAAAATTCTTTTTTTTTTTTTTTTCAAAAAATTTTTTAGTGGAGTTGGCATGGGATTTGGATTACTATTTTTGAACAAGAAAAAATTATTTGGCATGGCATTTTAGTTCGGAAATATGATCTTATAAGAGCTCAAATTTACAAAAAAAATATTTTGAATCAATTATTAGTTTTAGAAATTGTGGAAAAAGTGCCTTGTAGTAAAAATGAAAAATGCTTGGAAATGAATTTAAAAAATTATAAAAAATGGAATGAGATATTTGATAACTTTTGTTTAAGCAAATGTCATAAAATACTAAACTATCTAAAATTAGTAAGGACAAAATTTCCACAAACAGATTAAAATATTTAAATCCAAAAGTTGTAAAATACCAACTAGAGGATTCTAGTTTCTACCATATTTAGCTTCGTTGGAGCAGTAGATGAAGCAAAAGTAAGAGGGTATTTAATTTGCAGCAATTTTAAAAATTGATTTTTCACTTTTAACTAAATTTTATTGGTTTTGGAGTGTTTCGAAAAAGTAATTGGATCTGCTTTTGTTTATACAAAATTAAGCAGACAAAAGCGAAAAGTTAAAAGCAACTCCTATCCTACTTCTACAATTTTTTAATACTTTTAATTTTTACTTTTAAATACTCTCAATTTTTACTATTTTATTCACATGATAAATACTCTCTGAATGATTTTTCAACCGCTTCCGTTTTTTATTTTTTCCCCACACCCAAAATCATAAAAGCTAAAAATAGAAGCCCATGCCAATATTTTCTAAGAATTATTGCCTATAATAAGTTATTTGTCGGATGAGTTCTATGAAGCAAATCATAATCAAAATGTACTCCAATGTACTACATAATTTGAAAAATTAAAATTGCTACACATGAAAATAACTACTAAATTTTTTAGTACAACATGTATCACTCTCAAGCAGTACTAAATTAGATGCAATGTATCTTTCCTGTATAGCGGCGCCATGTTTCCTATTTTGATCATTTCAAATTTGACTAAGGAAAAATAACGTGGTCTATATATGACTATAATTGAGGGACAATATTTTTCCATATGAATTTTTCTTACCAAAAGAAAAAAAAAACATATGAATTTCGTTATCAGGGATGAAGACAACATTTGTAACACTCACACACATGACCACTTATTTTCATAATTTATAAGGTTGTGATTTTTATGGCATGCTAGCTATTTTTCGTGGAAGTTTTCAAAGAATCGGTGGATCTGGAAAAATCAACCAATTAAAATATTTAACTATGTTAGACTTAGACATGGGTCACATGCCAGTGGGTCCCTCCAGGATTTGCTGGAATTTACTTTTAATTAAGTTTAACTTGTTTGGTCCTTAATCTTTAGGGTAAAAAGTGGACAAAGATAATGTTGCGTATGCACAACCTTGGAGAAAGATTAGTGGATTTTTGGAAAAATTATCCCATGAATATATGTTTGTCCTGGCGTCTCAGCAAGACAAGGAAAAAGATAATGAGAATATATTGCATGATATGTAGTGTACAAATTATTATTAATTATACAGTTTTAAGTAATACAAATTTTTGTATTAACAGTAATTAAAATTATGTTTATATTATTGTTATCAACGATTATTGACATATAGGTATAATAACAATTACAAAATTCTTGAACAGTTTTATTGTCCAATGACTACCAATGTGTATATACCATTAACTGTCAATATTGATAATTAATGAGACATTGACCTCTTCTCCAATCCCTTTTAAGAAAAGATCAAGGGGTTTAATTCCCTCCCAAGAATTTAAGAAAATAATAATTATAGTTAATGATAAGATAAAATATGTTTTATTGACAATATATTTTATGTTATCATTTAATTTTTTGTTATTAATATTTTAGTGTATAGACTTTCATACCAAAACCTAATTGATCAAAGATGGGCAAGTTGGTGCTGTTGAAATTGAATACATTAAAGTTTGACGTAATACTTGTAATATTAAAATATTATTTCCAGTTTCTTCTAAATATCTCCTTTATCTATTGGCCCTTCAAATAAGGCAAGAACAGGGTTGCAGCAGTCTGTATTTTGTCATATCTTGGCTGCTGTACTGCAGGTATATGCAAACTGCGGAATCTTCCAAATGCTCCATTCACCTTGAAAAGACCAAACCAAAAAAAAAATAAATAAATAAATGATGATGATGATAATAATAATAATAATAATAATAATAATAATAATACATTTATTTTATAATTGAGAATTATAATTCACCCCTATATAATATGACGAGGCATATTTAGGTAATGTTTACAGTTATTGTAACAAGTACTCATTTGATTATAAGTTGCTTAAAGTTAATTTTTCAATATTTAGAAACCCTACTTCTAAATTGTATGATGAGGCATATTTGGGTGATATTTACAGTTATTGTTTAAAGCACTTATCTGTTTATGAGTTGCTTAAAGCTACTTTTTAATGTTTAAAAATTTTGTTTCTACTGTAAGTTTTATAAAATTAATTAGTAATAATTTATAATCTCATAAGCACTCTTGTGTTGCTTATAAGTGATGTAAACTATTATTAATAAAAGTAGGTTTTATAATTTCAAATACTATCACTTTTTGTTAGCTCACGGTGAATTAGGAAAAATTGCAAAATTGGTCCCATAAGTCAAACCATTTTGGATTTTGGTCCCAATCTTATTCCTTTTCTAGAATTAAGTCCTTATGTCCATTTTTTTGTCAATTTCAGTCCTCAAAGGGGTCGCAGTTACCTCTTTAACGGGAAACCCACATGATTCTCACGTGGACGTCAACACTTGGGATGGGAACGATTTTAACTTCAATTTTAACGGAAAAATTACAATTTTGGTCCCATAACTCATGGTCTTTTGGATTTTGGTCTCAATTAACGGCGTTTCAGGTCTTCTCCATTTATTTCTTGACGGCAGCCCCTTTGGGGACTGAAATTAAAAAAAAAAAAATTGAGTTATGGGACTCAATTCTAGAAAGCCAAAAAGTTTGGGACCAAAATCCAAAAGAGCATGAGTTATGAAACAAAAATTGCAATTTTTCCCGGTGAATTATTTGATTATTTTAGATACTCAATACTTTTGATTAGAATATATTTTTTTTCAACTTTTAGCAAAAGTATTTCTTATGTTTTTATATAATTTGTTGCAAACACCACATTAATCTTTACATTGTGTACTTCTTCAAAAACAATACAGAAGGAGAGTGGTAGAAGCTTGGTAATGAGTCAACCAACCAAATCTGGGGAAAAAGAAGAGATGATTTGTGTTAAATATCAAAAAAATTAAAAACCTATAGATTATGACAAGGAAATATGGACCCATAACCTGGTTATATCGTCCTTATATATTTATTGTTTGGTCTCTTCATTTGTGCACATGGACCCGTACTTTAAATTGTAACAACTATAATTATTTAATTTCGATACCCTAAGTTTATTCGTTAGTAATTTCTGTCATTTCAAATAATTTATCGGGACAAACAAATTAGCAAAATTTGACATAAAGATACAATATGATACGGAAGTATACATCAAATCATATCAAGCATAATTAGATAACATAATCATTATAATAAGAAGGGGTCTTGGTGGTGATTAAGATTTTAGTCTATTTTATGCATGTTATTAACAAAGAGATTATGTCCTCTAAGAAAATCACATATATATACATATATATGTGATATTTGTAACTGATTTTGAAAACTATATAATCAGTTATGAGTTGCTAAAAGATCGCGCTACTTACACTGTCCGTTCTCTAAAGTTAATCAACAATAATTTATAATCTCATAAGCAGCTTTAGACTACTTATGAGGTGTTGCAAAGTATTTTTTATAAAATGGGGAATGATAAAAGGTGGAAGCAAACACAAGCTGAAATTCCAACAATTTTTTTTTTTTTAATATAAACTTACAGTGAATCATTTGAAAATTTTTAAATATTAAGTACCTTTAATTATAATTTATTCTTTCAACTTTTAATAAAAATAAATAATTATGTATTTGCAGAATCTATCATAAATATTGCCGTGTTGAGTTTATATATGCCCTTAAGTAGTTGGCTTTTGTGTGGTATAGAGCCAATGGGACATTTTGTCTCATGCACCTAAATGATGGGATTGAACCATTCTTGGGTTAGAGTATGTGAAAGGGCACTCTTTTCATACATGTGGCTATGTGAAAATCATACAAGCATGATTCCGGGCCTACTGTATGGATGCCACTACAATTTTTATTTTTTTTTCATTTGAAAAAAATGAAAAGTTATGGGTTTGAATCTAATTATTGCGTTGGCTAGTAGCTGTGATTTATATGGATATTTTAAAGAGATTGGTTAAATAGAATTCAGCCAATGTCATGGAATTCCTTCTGTCAAACATTATAAGAAAAATTAATAATAATGACAAAATGTTCTTGTGCTAAAATTTGCATTTAATATAATATTTTTTATTTTGTTATTATAATAAGTTACTACAAAATTAATAGTAACACTAAATTATTAGTTAGTGATAATTTTTAAAATTATTAGTTAATATTTAATGCATATTCTTAGAATAACTCCAACAATAAGTGTCTCATCAGTTCTCGCTTATACTTATTGAGCAACTCAAAATAGAATGCATAGAATATGCTGATTTACTATTATTATTGTTGTTATTGTTATTAGAATTAATTCCATTCACTATTTTCGACAAATTTTGATTTCAAAATAATTATGTATTATAACAAACAACTCAATTTAATTTTAAAATATATACGCAATGAGATGAAATTAAATCGAACGTGACATAATTATAATTTGAGTCATTTTGTGATATATTTTTCCTGGACACATTAATTCAGGATGAACAAACTATCTACCATGCTGTAATGTCTAATTAATTTCTTAATTTAAATGCTATAACATAAGGACATATGAATCCAGAAGGGCTGTTATAATAAAAGGGAACCAAACATTTCAATTACACATTGGAAACCTTATAAGTTTGTTTCATTGGATGAATTACGAAAAATCATTTTCATTATTTGTAAGGCGGGTGTGTGATATAATGACTCTAATTTAGGAGATTTTTAATTTGCATAAGTTTTAATTTCATGAAAATGACTTATCCATCATTCACATGTGCTTAGACTTGATAATGATGCTGTCCTTGAATAAGCCCTCAGCTAAAATTGCATTTTTTGTCTCAATAGATACGGGAATTTGCTTTGTTAGTCCGAAACTTATGGCACTTATAGGACCACTTTTCGGATCAATATTGCAAATCCTCCTATCAAAAAGGACCAAAGTGCAATTTTCCCTTCGACTCTTGTTGTTCAGCGTTCACGTATGCAACATGAACATCTTTTATCAACAAGTTAATGTAAAAGTCAATCCAGAAAAAATTGAAAATAAAAAATTTTCTTATGAGTGTTAAATTTAATTAATTTTTTGAAATAAAACATAAAAAGACTTGTATTAAGAAACAAAACCGTTGATACATCAAGACGAAAGATTCACACCATAAGTAAAAAATTCGATGATCAAGATGAGCAAGAGAATGCGCAACACAATTCCCCTTTTTTTCTTTTGACAAAACTAAAGGAACAATTAAAAAAAAAAAAAACACAAAACACAAAACAAGACAAAAAAACAAAATAAAACAAAACAAACAAAAAAGACAAGACGTTAAAAACTTGCAATTTTTGATAATACAACCAAAGAAAGCAAATATGCAATTTTCCTGACTAAAGTACCCATTTATTTGTACAATATTTTGTTAAAATTAATTTGTATTTCTTGTTCTAGATGATGAAAACCTGATTCAATACGAATTCTACAATATTTCTTGAAAAAAAAAAATTGTTAAACATTGTGATCAGTATACTTTTAAAGTTCACTATTGACAACGTTTAACTAAAATTTGTTGTTGAGAGCCATCATTGCTTAAATAAGATGAAAGTTTCGTTTATTATGATACTAGGAATAGTTTCTTTGGGAAACAATATCGGTTGGAGTATGGACATTGCCAATTTAATTATGCAAAGAATGCGATATTCACATTTTCCATGATTTGGTAATTCCGACTTCATTTTTTATTTTTTCTAAGAAATGGTCCAAA
Source organism: Handroanthus guayacan (assembly GCA_014898755.1). Classification (NCBI taxonomy): domain Eukaryota; kingdom Viridiplantae; phylum Streptophyta; class Magnoliopsida; order Lamiales; family Bignoniaceae; genus Handroanthus; species Handroanthus guayacan. Next base: position 1,177,571 of record JACFYI010003551.1, on the reverse strand, counting down.
GTTTTTTTTTTTTTTTTTGAGATTATTATTTTTCATATTGTTTATGATAAAAATATAATGTGAAATTGCTTCATTCATTTCCGATAAACTTGCAAAAAAAAATAATCCAATTAAGAAATTGCATGTTTTCAATCGAACATAAGCGAAAGCTTAGAAGTGTGTAAATGATCCTAACAGTTGATAATTGGCTCGATAACCATTTAAGACTTTCATTGAAGATTTTTAGTGTCACATTTTCAATGTGGATCTTATTTAATGTTAGGAATATAAAAGAAATATCTTACGCACTTTATCAAGTCATTGATTATTAACTAACTATCAAATATATAATAACTCAAAAATGAGTTATGAAGAGTTAAGTAAACCAAAAATAATAATAATAATAAAGAAAAAATAAAGTAACATTAAATCGCATACATTTATTTGACTGATGATTTTAATCGTAGTGAAAAAAAAGGTGTCCTTTATCCAACAATACCCACTACAGTTGAAAATAAAATAATTAAATGATATATTTATTGTGAAAAAATACACAATAATGGTAAATAATTATGGGCTTCTCATCATTCTTTCAACTCAGATCATTCTTGGGATTTTCTAATATAATGTAAAAAACCAACAAATTATTCTAAATAATTAAAAAAAATCTAAACATTAGAAATTTTAAATTTAATCATATTCATAATTTATTATAAATATCCCCCCTTGATACCCAAATTAAATCCAAGATAAATTCCCTTGACATCATTTGGATCTTATTACAAAGTAATTAATTAGGAATATTAGTTTTAATTACTACAACATGTGGAGTTGTTGAACTACTTAAGTAGGCATGTGATTCAAAGCCACGTTAGAAAACAACAGAATTAACATTCTTAATCAACATAAAATTAAACAACTTAATTCCTTGGAATGTAATGACCACTATCTCTATTGTCTTTTACATATTATTTATAGTATTTAATTTTTGGAATTTTATGGAGTATTGTTATATGTACATTATTTTATTAATAAAATCCAACTAACACCAAACATTTCCAAAGAAAATTAATATCTTGAATAACAATTAAGAATGAAATAAGTTTAACAAAAATATTCTCAAGGGGATCGGACAATAATAATATCTCGATATAGCTGTGAATTTGTGCATTATTAATTCTTTTGAAGGGAAACTATGCAGATAAGAAGAAACTAATGTACCAATCAACATAATTAATTTCTCATTTAAAGTGATTAGACTTAAACACAACTGGATTAAGCTGGAAAGAAAGTACAGAGACAGAAGTGTAGGTATATATAATCATCATAGAACTGACAAGAAAGAATTGGGCATTTGAAACATGGTAGGCAAGATATTAAAACTGATAATTCAAGACTATTACGGCTTTTAATGTTGCCAACTGTTTTTTATTTTATAGGTTGAGATTTTAAAGGCATTACACTTTTAAACCACACATAAAATGTTTATGTGGTAAAGTTAGTGAAGAACAACTGGCAAACATCCATATCTTGATAATAACTTAATGGTACATCGTATGATGTACGAAATCGGGTTTTTAAAATAGTAACATGTTCCATTTTGAGTAAGATATTCCGATATTTATTTGTCAATTAATGTATTTGATTTTAGATTCAGTTAATGCATTGATGTCATCCTCATTAGAATTGGGATTTTCAAATATAATTAGATGTTTCGATATTATTTTTTATTAATTTAACACATAACGAAGCATTCTGGTGAGAATCATTGTGATCTAATTGTTTATTATCTATATTAGTAAACTTAATTTGATAATTCTCAATGGATAAATAATTTTGTTAGTAATTTATTTTGAGGAAATGCATGAATTTTTGGAGAAATAAGATTGAATTTTACTTATATTAATGTGTGAAAATGGGAGCATGATGGAGTATTTGCACTCTATTCTTTTTATTCATTACATTATTAATAGAACAACTTCATTATATTTTTAAATTAATATGAAAACTACATTCAAAATTAATATTAAATACAATAAATAAGTAGTTAGCTAGACTTACTATTAATTAGAAAAATAGCCTATTATTCACTGGAAAAACAAATTCAGTACTTTGTACTGCATTTGGCCATATGAGAATTTACCCTCTAAAGGTGCTTTTCGATCTTAAATAAAAGTTTAATGAATAATATTGTGTCTTATCCAATTATCTTATTTTTTATGATTTTCTATCTTTTAATTTCTAGTACTCTTGATCCTATTAAGCCCGCGCTCGCTACGTCAAAATTTAATTTCGTTAAGCCCAATTATTTTCTCTCATCAATCAAAATAATTAAATTAATGTGTGACCCTTTTAGTCCGCAAATAAACTACAAATGGGCTCACAACTCATATCTCTTAAAATATTATGATTATTTTTTTAAAAGTAATTCATTAATTTTTTTCGGAAGATATGATCTCACGTTGTCTATTACACCCTAGGTTTAGAACCTTGGTGAACACGAGAATTGTGTAAAATTCCCCCCTGAAATTGAGTTGTGATTTATGTATAACATGCTCAAAAATAATATTCAATAGTTCTAAATCAAAACTTACAAGATAGTAACATTTTCACTACTTATTTCATGTGAGACGGGGTATCATATCATGACAACAACGGCCTCATCAGCCATTTGCCCATTACTTTTCAGAAACCCAAATTATAGAAACCAAACACAAGATGACAAGATTACGACCAAACTTAAAAATCTAAGAACTTAAAAGAGCAAGATTTGTTTTATCATTAATATTTCATGATATTTGTTTCCTAAAAAAGAAAACAAAAAAGAAAAATGAAACATAAAATATATTTTATGATCATCGCAATAAACAAAGTCATTCTCAATGACAATACCCGATCTAGACACTTATCTAACTTCTAAATTCTACTCTCCAAAAAATAAAAAAAAGGAAAAGGAAAACTTCTAAATTCTAGTAAGAATAACCAAATTGGAAAATACTTTTTGTTGCTATGCTGTGTTTGGCAATCTTTCTGTGAACGCATGATTGAGGTACAGACCTTAGGAAAAAAATACCCAATCATATGTTACCATAAGTCACCATATAATCCGTTGTATTTGGGTTGCAATTTATATTGGCAAACAGAAACTTTTGGCAGTGATCTGTCCATTTAGAGGTACATAACCTTTATTCAAACACCCAAGTTTCTACTCTCTAAAATGTCCTTACATGTAAGCATGATCTAAACAAACCAGAAGTAGACTTAATTTGAAAGTACACCCAATTTGCTCTAATTTGACTTAGAAACACAATCAAGCTAGGGTTATTGGGTCCTGAGAAAATCTCGTGACGCTTGAGATAAAAGGTGTTTGGTTAAGTTCATTTGAAATATTTTATGAACTCATACATCTTATAAGATACTTTTGAAGTTTTAAGTCTTATTTTTAAAAATAGTAGTTAAAGTGTTTTAATAAAATAAGATTATTGAGCTTGTAAGCTGTCAGCAATAGCAATTTTGTAATTAACATACTTAAAATCAGAATTGCATGTTAAGATCTTAAAAATAAATTAGAATCTCTTTATTTTTTGGAAAAAAAAAGCTTATAAATTATAATGGATCCGCCGTATTATTAAGGGCATTTTAGAAAATACAAACGTTAGGACTATTCTTCGTAGGAAGCATGTGAAATTATTATGTTACATAATTTTCTACAAGAATATCATGACATGACATGTTTTCCTTTCTACAAAAAGGATTGTTTCCGGATTATATTGTCACTATGCAATGAGGACACAATAGTTGACAACAATGGACAATTCTGTTTCCAGGTTGGATTTTTAGCTTGTACAAGACTTTTATAATGTATTTTTGTACATTTCGATATATCTATAAAAATTTTAATTAGTAAGAACTAAATGATTTCTTCTTAATGGTTATATTATAGAAACTTTAAATGAAACTATACGAGAATATAATATAATTTCACCACATTAGAATATATTCCCTAAATATGAGATTATCGCATTGCATGGTTGATTTCCTAGTCATCCTAGGTTTCAAACTCATCTTCCACCATAATTTTTATTTTTATTTTTTGTTTCAAAATATAAATTTGAGCTCGATTGGGTTTGAAAAACAAAAACTTTTGGATAATTGTAGGATCAAACTACTAATGTCTGAAAATATATAATAAAGTAATATAAAATAGGGATAATTACCTCATCCCTTGAGATTTGGTCTCATTACATGACATCCCATGTGAACTGAAAAAATTACCATAACGCCTCTTATAGTTAGTTTGGCTAGCAAAAAAACCAATAAAATCTATGTAACGTTACTGTTGTATTCGGATCAAGGAATTTAGTGAGAAAAACAAGAAGGAAAAAACAAATGTATAACAATTGAAACACAATATTACCTCATTTGAAGCATGAAAAAATATTTTCGTTAGCATTTTCCTTTTCTAAAATCCTAAAACAAAATATAGGGTATGAGCAGGCTATAGACCCTCTAAATGGAAAGTCTACTTGTAATATTTCGATTAATATGCTAGACTACAAAAGAACAGGGAAAAGGAAAACATTTGCAAATACAGCACGTAAAAACAATGTCAATCTCTTGACTTACAAGAACACTAACGAGAATTCCATATCAGTACAAAAGAATCAACAACAACTGCACAAGATATTTCACAAACATACTCACCTAATTAATCTGAAGTTAAAAACACTAACTACTGAATGTCTTAAAAACATATATCCACTTATGACTCATCTAACGGGCAATGTAAGGAAAGATCGATTGTATCGATCCCTTCACGACCAATCTGATGGGCTCGGAAGTGGTTCTATTTGATCAAACATGTCAATAGGAGGGAAGTCATCGAAAATGCAGCTGTCAGGGGTCACTGCATCTTGATTTTCTCCATTTGCACCAGTTTCAGAGCTTAAAAACGACGGGATTATAGGAATTTGTGCAGAGCCTAATGCAGATCCACTGGATTGTCCAAAAACGTCGAGGAAATAAGGATCTCCGAGTCGAGTAACGTAGTCTTGGCTTTCTAGTGGAAGGGGGAAGTCCGGTTGAAGTTGTGACACTGAAGGAAAGGGAGGGTAAGATTGTTGATCGATGAACGGTTTCTTTTCGGGAGGAGAGTATTCGATTTGAAACAGGCTGTGTTCATAACCAAGCACGTCTGGATATTCGAGTACTGGGAATGATGCCATGTTGATTGTCTCAAAATCACCAATGTGTGATAATGAGCAAGATTGAGACTTTGCTAAAGACTGTTCTTCTGTTGGGCTGAAGTTGGGTGCCTGAAAATAGGAACATGCCATGATTTTAAGAATTGCGACTTAATGACTTCACTAGACAACCTTTTTTATTGAATGTTTAACATGTGATCTCTAACGACTTAAGAGAGTGTTTGGCATTGCTTCTGTTTTGAAATGACGTGAGATTTTCATTTGAAAAATTCGAGAAATTAGAAGTAAAAGTTTGCAATACTTACAACTACAACAAGAAAATAACAAAAAGCCAATAGTGGGCATTTGTAAAAAGCAGTAGCAAAAGTTTTACCAAACACTATTCAAACGACTTTTTAGAAAAAGTTGAGAAACCATTAGTAAAAGCATTGCCAGATACCTTACTAGAACCCAATAAACCAGCAGCTTACATATAGAAAACTCAAGAGAAACTCTTAGTTGCACTACGGAAATTAGCTGATTATTATGTTTACAACAGGAATGGATAAGCTTCTCACCGGCAGGGAGGGGACATCACGGAAAGCCGGGGCTTTGACTTCCTTGATACTCTTTTGTGACTTGCTGGATGATGATGGCGCAGAATTGTGAAGCATTCTTGCTAATCTCTTCTGCCTGCTACTCCAGAAATTCTTCACATCATTATCCGTTCTTCCGGACAAATAAGTAGCAATTCTTGCCCATTTGTTCCCAAATTTTGCTTGTAGATCAATCACGGTTCTCTCTTCTTCTGCCGAAAACTTCACCCCACTGCAAATAACAAATCGATTAAGAAGAGTGGACGAGAGACATCACATACATGTCATCACAAAAATTTGCTAGTTAGTGCAGTAAAGAAGGGCATATATATGATCAGCATATGTTAAAATATGTGCTTGTATAATAAAATCAGCAAACAGAAAAGTTCTATAAGAAGCCTTGTTGGACAGAATCCAAATGGTGCTTACACATTTTATCGTATACATATTGAACTCAAAGATTACTGGGACATAATACTTCAAGACATCAGCAGAGTTTACCATCATTTATAACAGGATTCTAACTCCCAGAATCATCAAATTCACACACACACACAGAGCAGAATTTACCATCAAACAGGACAGGATTCTGTCGAATCATCAAAGTCTCTCTCTCTCTCTCTGTCTCTCTCTCTCAGAAAACGTTTTACCATCAAACATGACAGTATTCTCAGGAACATCAAATTCAAACACACACACAGGGCAAAGGTTGCCATCAAATATGGCAGGGTTATAGAATCATCAAATTGACACACACACACAAAAACAAAAGGTAGTGCAATATTTACAGCGTAAGTTTGCAATGCAGTCAGAAAATTTTACTTCGGGCGAGAAAGAATGCATTTTTTCATCACTTAAAATGCATATCAAACGCAAACACACAACGAATCCAGAGCCCAACAACAACAT
>JACFYI010003551.1:1135921-1169014 GCA_014898755.1 Handroanthus guayacan | reverse complement strand
TCCTCGGATCCGCCAAACTATCTTCCTCACCAATTACCTGTTTTTCTATGCCAATTGTTCATCATTTCCATGTGACACTTTCGTGTTGTTTAACAAAACCAATAAGGACGGTTCAAAATTATACGTAGGATATAGACACGCTCTGGTCATGCGTGACATACATGTTCGACACCTCAAGTAACTTGTCAAAAAATTAAAAGAAACGAAAGAACTAGAAAAGGATTTCGAATATATTAAAAAAGAACGAAAAAGGCAAAAGGTGCTTATAATTCCCATCTAATTTGTTTCTTGATAATAATATTATTAATATCATATTATATTTGTGTTGTCGCACCCGTATCTATGCATCATAGCCAATAAGCATATTGAACTATGAAAAACAATTTTTCATAACGGCTAGAAGGGAAGGCAAAAGAATGATTTTGCAAAATTGTAGTTCGCTGTGCATATATATGCACACGCAGACAGGAAGTAAAAAGAATTTCAGAGTTCACATCATGAAAGAGAAACATGAACTGACCGCAGGTAAATGCTAAATACCCGCCTCAGTTTACGATGAAAGGTTGCCATCACTCAAGAACCTGTAGGACCAATATATGGAATTAACACCAAAGTCCAAACCAATTCAGTGGAGCAAAATCGAGCCAATCAATGTTTTCTTGCCCATGCTTCCCTATCAGACCTACCATTTTTCTCAGCAGAAATTACAAATTCTTCATCCAAAAACATCTTCCACGTCCAAAATGCCACATCCCTCAACAACTTTTGCATATATAAAGAAAATAAGGAACAGGAAAAGTTTTTTCAACCAAGAATTTATCAAAACGTAAGCAAATGAAAGCTACAGACAATGTGAAGTCAAGATCAATTTTGGAGGAGCTCATGATAATAATTTCAATCCAAGCCCATCAGATCACTGTTTTAGTGAGAGGCAAGAGGCAAGCGTGAGCGAGAGCACAAGCGTAAGGGATGACTTTACCCGACCAAGTCCAAGTATGAATTCATGATATAATTAGGAACGGTTTAACCATGATAAATTAGATGTGAGGTTATAATAGAATCAGAAAGAAATCACGGTGAGATTCTACCCAGTGAATCAAACAACCGGAATCTTTTCCGTGAAAACGAGACAAACAGAAAATTAAGGCCATAGGTAATTAGGAATTTAGTAAAGCAGACACCATACACAGAAAACAGATAAATGATGGTAATAGCCTTTGTTTTCTAAAGAACCAACATAAAAGCTACCGAAAGAAGGTTCGGAAAGGGGGGAGACAAAAGTAGCAGGCAATATTGTGTGACGGATAATCAAAACAAATGTAATCAGAGAAAACGAAGAGGATCAAATAAAATTGTTGATTCTACAATGTTGGGAAACGAAGGAAGGGGAGATACAGACATAGCTTAAGCGGTAGTGGTCAGTGAAGAAGATAGAAAGAAAGAAGAAAATGTGTTGGACAGATGTCAATGGAGAAGAGAGTGTACTGCCGAACTGCGGTGGTGGATCGGGAAGAAAAGAAGGGAATGGGAGTGAGTAGCTTGGGAAGAAAAAAGGGTGGGTTGACTAGGGCCTGGAAAAGGAGAGGTTAGGATTTCCCTCTTTCCCCTTCTTTGTCACTCGTTCTAATACATGTTAGAGGAGAGAAATGGTATCTAAATTATGAATTCAAGTACCCTATCCCATATCTAGAGAAATGAAATCAGGGTCAGAGTGTAAAAACTATACAGATACAGATATGATCTACTAGTTGACAGGCTAATATAAACTAAATAACATAATACGACGTACTCAGAATATTCTAACACATCCACTCTCTTGGTCAATTACCAAAGATGCTATACATAACAGAGAAGCCTCTAGAAAAGGAACGTGATCGGAATGATTTTCATGTTTAACTTTGTGAACTAAAGATCCAGATAACCAATTCTGAAATCCGTGAGTTAACAGTGATATGAAGAACACTTATACGTGTTTTTTCCCTATGGAATTTTAGATCGTTCAGTTGATTATCATGGTGTCGTGGGATTTAATTGTGATGGACTGAGAAAATAGTGAGCTGTGAATCACCTGGAACACGAGCTGGGACATTCAACAGAACCCTAGAACCAAGGTTTCAATGATGTATACAGAGAAAGACGAAGGTAGAGGAGAATTACCTAAATTTAATGTGTAGAAGTGCTGAACAAAATAGCGATACTTCCATCAGAAACTTATTAATTTCTTTTGACTTTCCAGGAAAGAAAGAATGTGGGACCTCTTGATAAAAACTGAAAAATGATATAATAAGACTCTCAATGTGCATGAGCTGCATCGGGAATAAGATTGGTATTTTCATGAACTAAATCACAGCCAATTCTCAGTAAATAATTGAAGGAGGAAGTGAGCATAAGAAGCAGCACTCAACTGTTAGGCTGCACATTAAAATTCCTAAAAAATCAACCTAAGCAAACAAAGGAAAATCTAGCAAACAATAAAGGGGTAAAAAAGCACCATATGAGTCATGAAAATGAAGATCTTAAAGAAAGAGATCCATATGTACAACTGCTGCCACTGATAAAATAAAAACCTAAAGCCGGCTCATTCCTTTGAGATAAGCATGAAATAAAAGCAAAGTTAAACCCTAACATAACACTTATTCCTCCTTTGAGCTTTACAAGTTACTGCAGAACGCAGGTTTATATCTTCAAACACCATCACAAGAATTTCGAAGCCTACCACCTTCAACCTTCCAGAAAACACATTTGAATGGTATAATCATCGTTTTCATTGCATCTAACCCTGTATATAGCAGTAATCCTCTATCACTAAACAGTCAAAATAACAGAACAATACAGTAATAGTCACAATTATGATGATCAAGACTATACCTTTAGATAGTTTTCAGATACCTTGTAGGAATCCGGAGTTATTGATACCAACCACAATCCAGGAAAGGCAAACTGCAATTCGGGCAACATAAAGAACTAAATATCACTTACTCTGGAAAATTGATATAAAAAACTGTACCAACAAAAAGATTCAAGTCAAAACAATGAGATCAAATCAAAGGATAAGATCTTTTCTTACATCCACTTGTTTCTGTATGTTCTTGGCCCTCTTCTTAGGCCTCCTGGCAGGCTTTGATCCAGTCAGTGAGAAAATGTCCTCCTCAATCTCCTCCTTTGACAGTGCAATTGAAATGCTCAACTTTCTCTTCTCCTTCTTCTCACCACCACCGCCTTTGCCATTCCCTTCCTTTTCCCCTGATCTATTCGCATTCGTCGAGGGTAATTGAGCTTTACTCTTTTCAGGCATCCCGGAAGCATTACCTTTCTCTGCAGCAGAAGTTACATTCTGAGACTTACGTAAGGGCTTTCGCGGCCTCAAATTCCATGTCTTAGTTTCTTCATCAGTCTTGGCCTCTTCCTGCACCTCGTCAGTTTCACCATGTTCATCATTGTTGTCGGTCTTCTGCGACTCTTCCTGTGGATTTTCTTCCTCTGATTTGTTGTTCTTGCAAGGAATTCTAATCAAGAGTTTTGATCTCTTGTTTCCGGCTACTTCTGTTGCCCTAGATTTCTTCTCCAGCTTTTGCTTTGTTTCTTCGGGATTCGATGAATAAACCCCATTCTTTATACTTTCAAAAACAGAATTCCTAGAATGATTTCTGCCGTACTCAATCAGAGTACCTTCACTCTTCCTCAAAGCCTCCGACTCCAATGGCGAATCTCGGTTCAGAAAACGCCTCTCACCTTCCCCGCCAACCAACGCCAGCCTCTCCGACTCACCACCGCTGACCGAGAATTTCGTCCACTCGCGAATTGGAGACGGTCTAGGTGATTCTCCACGAATCGGGGACTGTTTCATCAAAAAATCCCCATGAGCCGGAGACTCGCGCGCTGACAACGCCACAGAGTCGCTCAGCGGAGACTGAAGCCGCGGCGGCGTCGCTAAAACAGAATCTCGCAACGGCGAGTGACGAAGAGGAGACGGGGAAGACGTATTAGGCCTCCGTGACGGCGATTTGATGGAGCGGCGGCGCTGGTGTTGCCCACTGGAGTTTCCATCCTTATTCCACTTGAGATGCAGGTCGAAATTGTGCAGCGGCTGAGACTTCGCTGGTACTGTAGAAGCCATAGCACTACAAGGCTCTTTAAAACGACAAAGTTGATTCAACAAAAAAGTCCTACCAACAGCTCTTTCCAATAAATTTACAACTCCAAAAACACACGAAAACAATTCTATCTGACCAGTGATCGGCCCCGGAGCTCCATTACTGGACTCCCACAAGCCGGACAAGTGTATGTCTAAGATTATGTATTGAGTGTTCTTGAGCCTACGGCAAGGGCTTCTGAAGAGAGAGACAGAAAATGTATGAAGCTTGAGAAGAAAAGGGGATTGAGATTGTAGAGAGAGAAAGAGAAAGGGGAGAATGGGGTTGCAGAGAAGTGAGTTGGAAGAGAAGACAGTTACAAGAATAATATAATAATATATCTATATATATTGTGTGTATATATATAGACGCAGTCTTAGGTTTCACAGGGCAAGGATTTTGAATTCGCAGTCGCAGACATGTTAGGGTAATTCGTGGAGAATGTATTTTTGCTTTTAATAATTTTTTTTCCATTTAGTATGTATTTATTCATATATATTATTTAGAAAAAAAAAATATATATATATATAGATATGAGCGATGTGATTATCCTGGATGAGAGTTTGTAGTCGAATTAAAATATAGAATAATTTATTATTTGTAATTTTATTGAGAGTGAAGATAAATAAAAATGTTGATATTTGTGTTTTTGTCCATATATATTATATTTGGAGAAAAGGAAATTTCATTGTGTAATATTCTATAGGATAAAAATAACATGAAAGTAATACCTTTATTTTCTTTAAAATATGTAAATATTTGTTTGGAGAAAAGAAAAATGAGAAATATGAAGTGATACAACATGGGGTAAAATTTAAATAATAAATATATATATATTGAATATTTGCTAGGCAATTACGTAATTTATTTTTTTTAAGTATTTTGTGTTTATATCTATTTATCATGTAAGTTTCACTTTATTTGCTTAATCAATATTACGCATAACATATTTGTTTCATATGATTTAATAATTATAGTACTTTGCATTATATTTCTTCAGTGATAATTGTTCTCGGTATATTGCATGTTTCTCGTTCTTTCATTTATTCAAATTTTACATCAATAATTATCAAAATATTGAAATAATATTATATTTGTATTTACTAATTATTGCTTCTATATATATGTATATATATTCATTGCAAAATAGACTTTTACATGATCTTGATTCTTGAATACGGAATTGCATGCATGGCTGCACGACCAACAAGGTGCATAATAATTATACTATTATTATTACACAATCGACAACATAGCGGTTACCATGTAACGGTATGTTTCAACAATAATAATAAAAAGTAACATTTGTCGTGATATGTAAGTTGTCGTATACAGCGCAAAAAAATGTAAATTGTCGAGTGCATTACTATTCGAATCCTAATTCTCATCAACACATGTTTATGCATCCAAGCGAAGATTGCCTTCATTAGTGTAAATAAGATCCAAAATGAGTTGAGTTACTTTGAACGAAGCTCAGCACAAACTCAATTTTATGACTTATCAGCTTGAATCAAAGATAACTAATTTTTTCTTGTATAATGAGCTAGTGTTAATCTGAGAAACAAATAATTTCTTCAATCAAATTTATAGAATATTTATACTATATGTAAGGCACTAAACTTCTTTTGATGTGTTCTTATGTAATATTCTTAAAATATCCTTATGTTTTACTTGAACTAATGATCACTCACATTTATTGCAAAAAATGACTTACTAGCTATATAATGTATATGAATATGTTATTTATATAAATATAATATATACATCGTAAGTTGAGCGTGCATGAAACGCTAATAATAAATAAGTTGGGAAGAGTGATCTAAATGAAATTTAAATACTGAATAATTTTTTTAATTTATATAAAAATTCAACAATCCAATTAATGATTGAAAAAACAAGAATAGTAAAACTTTCAAGTGAAAGTTGTATCATAAATGCTGTGGGTAGGATTTGTTTGAAAGTCCATAAAAAATAAAGTGAAAAACGATGATGAAATTGAAAAGGAGATATAAAAACAAGAAGCACTAATGTCAATTAGGTCGTGGAGATAAGTTTGTGAACATTTACTAATAATGGCTACCCGCCATATTTACTACCTTGTGTAATTTTAGTTATAATCTCACTTTTCTCTTATTTTTATTTTATATTTTTATAGAATAAATTGCATTTTACTCTCTTCGAGAAAGACGAAATGAGCAGAAAATCTTCATATGAAAAACAATAGGCACAGTGCCAACCTGTACTTTCAGAAAAAAAAATATATATGTATTGTCACACACACACACACTGGATTGTATATATGCTTATTGCAAATAGATATATTTTATTTTCATTTTTGTTGAATATAATGTGCATTATGTCTTCATATAATCCGAAGAAATGGTAATTTTATAATTTATATTCTAATAAAATACCCAAAAAGAATGTAGTCTCTATTACAAAAGGAAAAAAAAAAAAGGAAAAAAATTGAAGTAAAATATAAATAAACAAAACAAAAACACAAATGCTTTTCTAGAACAAAAATGAAAGCACCAAAAAATATTATGAAATAAAAGTGGGAAAAAGAAAAGGAAAAGTAAACTAGGTTGAGGTACAGTTGGAGACATGGAGTTTTTGGAAGTATGCATCTTATATGATTTTTAATAATACCAACTGCCTCGTGAATTGTTGAGGGTCCTTTCATTTTCCTCTATTTCTTGCTTTTTTTCCATTGAATTTTTCCTTTAATTCCTTAAAATATTGAAAAAAGAAACAAGGGGAAAGGTAAGAAAAAACCAGTGTTTGTTACATATGACAACATGGATTTTTTGGACATACGTCAATTATGTGGTTTAGCAATATTCAAACTTTTGAAAAGTTTGTTCAATTTGATACGGGATATCCATGAAATAAATAGGTAAAGGATTCACGTTTTTTCTATTCAAATTCATATGATTCGACCTAACACGAAAAGTACGATTCAATTTTAAAGATTGTGAATTTGATATTTTATGTTGACTTATTATTACGCTGTGTGAATTTATACAAATAGCACATTTTAATCACTATAAACACATCCTTCATAGACCAAATTGCACTCGCTTTTTGCTACTTGGAAGTGAAGTTTTTCGATAATAGTATATCAAGCTTGGAAGCTGTGGTTCCATCCATTCTTATATCAAATAGAATCCTATCCAAGTAAGGAAATCATCAATAAATTAATAATAAATCATTTTTTGGGGTAATTAATAATAAATTATTTAGAAATGCAATTTATTTAGTCAAAAGAATAAGGAAATAATAAATTAAAATAGATTACCTTAAACTAATATTCTTTAATCCTCATAGTTATAAGGTATATTCTAGTGAGTAATTGGCGGAAATAGAAATTCATACAAATTAATGTCCTTAAATTACATAAATCAAAAACCTCCTTAGAGAAAGTGTCATGCGGCGATCATAAATTTATAGAAAACAATAATAATTTCGGCAAAAATAGAAGTTAATTCGAATTAATATCCTTAATTTACACAGATCTTATTAAGTATAATCTAGAATATATTCATAAATTCTGGAGGATACAACCAGACATATTTAGCTTGACTTATTTAATTTTGAGAAATTCATTTAATAACTTTTTAGTACTAAAATAATTTCATTTTGTCACAAATAAGAAAATATTAAATTGAAAAGGATTATTATAATTAATATTCTTAAACTACTCGGATTGATTATGTGTAGCTTAGGAAAACAACCATAAATTTTTTCAAAATATAATATGATAGAAATAATATTATTAAATTACCCATTCTGATAAGTAATATTTAGGAAATAAATTATAACATATATATTGTGTGAGAAAAAAATCTGACACATTTGGCTTGATTTATAAAACATTTAATCAAGACAGGTTATTGCATTAAATTCCTCAAATTAATTATGAATAACTTAGGGAAATAGTCATAATCGTGTGGGAATAACATATCATACAAATTAAAAAATCCTTATATTGTTCAATCTCAGTAACTATAACTCACGGATGGGAATATTCAATTAAAATGGACTTTTAGAAGTTCACATTCTTACGTGACAGGACATTTTCCTAATTTACTATGTAATCAATAACTAAAATAAATCATTCGTTGAATAAATATACAAATAAATTCCTCGTTCAATCATTTACTTTGCACCACAAGAAAATTTATCACGAAATATAGTTTAGATTTTCCAAGAAGTAAATAAGTTAAAGTCGAATCACAAATTATGTTAGTTTAACTCAAAGCGTTATATCTATTTCAAAAACCACTAATAAAATTTTATTGATAATATTTAATAACATGCACAATTTAAAAAGAAAAAGGAAAAAAAAAAGAAGAAGAAGAAGACTATGACGACAATGACAACGATGACGACAGGTCCACAACGATGACCACAACGACAACAATGACAAAGGAACTTTGGTAACTATTTCTTCCAATGAAACCAGAAAACAGCATCGAATCCTTCAAACACCCAAATGAGCACAAAAGGCTTTAATAACACCAACCAAAGCAACCTCTATTTTGCCTGCAAAAAGCACAATTACTTGCTATTCATACTTCTACGTCACATGAATCAGTGACAGTGTAAAAAAGTAAAATTAAAAAACGAAAGGAATATGGTAGAATGTAAAAGTGATGCGAGGAAAACGATACCTTCTTACTCTTACTCATTTTAGAAACTTTATACCGATCAGCTGTAATTTTTCCCAAATTTCCACCAGGGAAAATCACCTGCAAAAACTTTCAACATAAACAACAAACAGAGGGGGGAAAAAGGGAGAGAGAGAGAGAGAGAGTATGAATTAATAGCAGAATAATAGATTAAGGTAATTTACATCAATCTGCTTCTGGACATCCTTCGTGTTTTTCTTCATGTTTCTAGAAGGCAATTTTCCTGATATTGAGTACATGTCTTCTGAAATTTCTTCATGATTTAGCTGAAGAGAGAATTCAGGTAACTGAGGCAAATCACCTTCTTCTTGTTTGTCCTCCTTTTTATCATTTTCTTCTTGTTTCTCCTTCTTTTTATCATCATTCTTCCCCGCAGGAGGCTCAGCTGGATGAGCTTCGTGATTCTCTGAAGACTTCGAGGATGGCCCAGCACCACGTCTGCGGTCCCTAAGTCGGCCTGCAGTTCGCCACAAATCTGGAAGCTGAAAGTTGTGAAGCTGTTTTGATGCAGACGATCCTGGTGATGACATTCTGTGGTTCAAAACACCAGATGGAAGGGGTTAGTGCCAAAGAAACAAAGATAGATAAAACATTCAGTCTTGATTTGATGATCACCTGATGACAAAAAAGATAAATGTGTTGCTTATACGTAAATATTAAAGCTTTTGAAAGCAGAAAAGCGCGCGAAAAAAGTTTGAAACAAAGAGAGGGGGAATATTATCTAGTATAAGTGAAAGCACTAGGTGAGAAGTGAAGGATCGGGAATGCAGTTTATATAGATGCTGAGAAGCGTGAAGAGGGCAAATTGTATTAAAACAATTTTGATTTTGGTTTAGGATTTTAGGGAAAAGAATCTGAGCTTCTGAACTTATCCGGTGAGTTAGTAATGCCAGCTATGTATAGTAATCTGAAAATCCTAGTGTTGTCGAAAACCCTAATGTCATATCGCTAGTTGGAATTAATTATGGGAGTTCTAACGACTAAAGGCTCGACTAATGCTAAATTAGGATATAATCACGACGAGGCATGGAATACTTTGCGTAAACATAAGAATGTACTGTCAAACTGATCTTTTACGAAGCTTACATGACTAAGATATAAGCGACAAGTTGACGACAGAGTTCATTAAATGAGTCGTCAATAAAGAAGTTCACTGTATCTGTTGATACAGCGCAAAATTATTTCTTTGACCAATCACACGTGTAAACACACGGCAAAACTAACTGAAAAGTTTTGGAATTTCACACGTCCGCATTCGTGCAAGAGAAACTTTCGATAGAAATTAATATGTGCTGTTTTCGCAGATCCTTTTGAATTGATATTGTCATATAGTACTAATTAATATTTACTAAACATTGTTCATAAGAATCCAGAAGTATGAAAATACCAACTCCTACTGTTGTCAATCACTAAGGACAACTTTTTCCATGCTTCATCAACAAAATCCTCACATTCCATGAAATTACATTTGACCATATCAAGTTTATGTGTAATCAAGGGTGAGGTATTTATCCAACTTTGACAGTATAAATTTGAACCTCTTATTTATTTATTTATTTATTTATTCGTCCAGCTTTGACTCTTCATTTGAAGCACTCTTGGTAATTAAAATTGGAGATTTTGAAATTCTAAACATGTATGCAATCATCTGCTCATCACCTCTCAGTTCATATATGACACTAATTTCAAACAAGTCACTAAAAATCTTGTAATTAATACTATGATGGAATAGGCTTCAGTACCTTCTGGTTCATATGTATTAAACAGTACGAAATAGAAGACATTTCCTACGCAATGAGACACGAGAAGAAGCAGAAGAAACATCTAGATGACCAAAAGACGCAAACGAGATTACTATATCCAGATGTGTTCTGCCGTAATTCAAACACAAGTTAAAAACTTATGTTAAAGTTTGACATGGTCTGTTATGATACCAGGCCGCGCCAATCTACAAACGACACGAGGAAGTAATTAGGATGTGCGCTTGCATGCATGAGATTATGTGTGTGTGTCTACATAGCCAAATATTCCTCTATTCTTTTGAAACTACGGATCTCCTAACTCAGAGCCTTCAACTAAGAATAACTCTTTGCAATCAGCATAAAGGAACAACAATCTATCAAACAAATTTACCAAGAAACATTAACAGCTAAAATATTAGAAAATGATTTTAATGATAAATCTTTATCCCATAACACAGAAAATTAAGGTAATCCACGGAAACATAATTGACCAATACATACCACTTTTATGATAGTTCCGGGATGCATCTCTCTGATCTAGATCAATATCCTCTCCGACTTCAATTCTGCAACTTCATTACTTTATCCACAATAACTTTTCCTGCAACGAGAATATGTTCATGCACAAAAACAAAGAATTCTATCTTTTTAGTATATTAAATAAACGAGTAGTGATAACTAAACAGAGTGAACTGTATAACTATTCCATGTGTTACATATTATCTAATTTCTGCAGCATGCATCTTGTACTGATTTTTCGGCCAAGGTACACTAATATGGTGATCCCCCAAATCATTGGCTATATAGTTTTTTGAAAACAGTAAGATCAGAAAGGACATGATTGAGTGGTTACAAGTAGAGTGTGATTTGCCTTTTCTCTTAAGTCCAATTGAGTAGGAGAGTCAAATTGGTCTCACTCAGAATACATATTTTCTTAAGAAACCAATGATGAAATTTATTCAAGTTATACATACATATACAACAACCCAAAAGGAAACAAAGAATTTAAAAACAGAAAGAGCTTGATGATACCTTCCTAGTGTTTTCAAAAACTTTATATCCGCCAACAGCAGTAGCTCCCAAATTTCGCCTGCAAAACTTAGCTGCAAGAATTGTTAACTTTAAACAACAAATAGAAAGAACTATAACTAGCCCATAATTGATCAAAGTAATGTTGTATTCACTTCATCAATCTGCTTCTAAACATTCTTCACCTTCTTCATCTTCCTAGAAGGCATTTTTCTGGTCAATGCAAACAGGTCTTCTGAAATTTCTTCCAGTTTAAGCTCAAGATTACTTAGGTAAATACTTTTCTTCTTGCTTCTCCTTCTTTTCATCACCACTCCTCCCTATAGATACACAAGGTGGCTCTGTTTATCAGTTGCATGTGTTTACAGATGAACATCCAAAAGCAGAACATACACCATGCACAGTGGATGCACACTTTATATGTATGCATGTATGTATGTGCATAGAAGAACACACGAAAGACATCACAGTAGACAAATACACAAAAATGAGCGTCTCATTTACTCGAATCTATCATATATCAATAATAAAAACAGACTCTTTTCCTTTTCAAAAAGCATAGGTCAACAAAATCCTACAAACAAATCATATAAATGAATAAATTTTGCAAACGACCTCTAACTTTACCAATGTTTCTCAGCATCTCCTCTGATTGATTTCGATTATCGAGCATTCCTCTTTAAACAACAAACCCAGTTTGCTCCAGGGAACCTCCATTCCGCCAAATAGTTGAAATTGCTTCCAAATGGAGAGAAGAAAAGGTATCATCAGGAAATAAAGAACGCGGGTTTCCAATTCCAGTTTAAGCCAATACTTTATACTTGACATTGGTTTAATACTTCAATTATTTATTAAATTTATTTCGAATGAATTTAATTGAGTTGAATATTAGCACCAGTAATTTAATTATTTTTAAACTTATTTTATCATTTTTGGACTCGTTTGATTCAGTTAATGAGTAATAGTGGATAGTTGACACATTTGAAATTGAGAAAATATTTATTTTATCATTTTTTATCTTATTTCGTTCGCTCGATGGGTAATAGTGGGTTACTGCCTAATTTTGTATATCGTCCAGAATAACAATATTGCATTGCAATATTAGGTTAGTGTTCGATTTGAGTTATCTTATATTACTTTAATTGCCTTAAGTTGAATAATTGCAATAAAATCATAAGAGCACTATGATAATTGCACATGAAATCATGAGCCGAGTTACGTGTTGGAAGGGGATGGCCTTTAATTGTGTTCAAAGGTGATAACTTGGGAATTATTCGGGCTATGAATCGGGATGAAGAATGCTTAGTCCCCTTCGGAAGTCTCTTTAATCATGAATCCAAGTCAGTTTCAAAGACTTTTGCTAGTCTCAAGTTTGTCTTTGTTAGGACAGAAGGAAATTTCCTTGTTTATACTTTACCTAAGTCTTGTTCTTTACCTTTGAGTGAAGGCGCGACTCTCTTCGAGTGTCGTTTAAATGCAAATATTTGAATAGGGCCTAATGTTATGTGCATCATTCACGATGACAAATTAACCCGTAGCTATAATCTTTCCATATCAAAACAAAACTTGTGGGAAATTAACCCTCCATCTCACCATTAATAGGTAAAGTTGAGTTTTCAATCTTATCAAATGGAAAAAGTATTTAAGCTTGATTTTATCTTTTTCTTTTTTTTTTTTTTTGCCCTTTTCATTTTAATTGACTGATGTCAACTCGATTCCAAGTTTGTCATTGTCATATGGCTTATAGTGTAAGTTGGGCCTTCCTCCTAGCCCAACCAGATATCTAACCTTCGCGGCCTAATTACTTTCTGAGTGATCAATTAAAGGCCCACATTGGGAAGACTCTTGAACTCAGGCCCAAGACATGACACACTTTTCAATATCACATTGTTAACTTGCAATTCTGCATAGCAATCACCAACTATTTAACGATCAATTATTACAAAATCTTAATAATCAATAATTAAAATACGGTCAAAGTTAATAAATGCTCACTCTTCCAGCTACATTTAGTACAGAAACTTTAAATTTCAGATGTCTCAAATTTTTCATAAATTCACTACAAAATATTTGAACAACTACAATGATTAGAAGCTGATATTAGTAGAAAATAATATTAATAAAAAATTATTTATTATAACTTCACCTCAAAAACGATGCATAATTTTTAAGAAGTTGTCTAAAATCCACCATTGCGTATAATCATAGTAGACCTCAATAAAGCAACAACACATAATGTTTCTCCCTGTTATTTTTTTATTATTGGCTATCAATTCTATCATATGTAGATTTTACGTTATTACTACTAGATTTACCATGACTATTTTTTTATTACCAAAAAACAATTATTATCTAGTGATTAATTTCCTATTAAGATCATAAGCCTTTTAACGCGGTAAATATTAAGATAATGAGTCTTAAAATATAAAAAATAGGCTAAACATGCCACCTCTTTTCAAGTCCAAATCCTAAAACCCTAACAGCGGTAATTAAGCAAGTAATAACCTCGTAATCAGTTAATTATTAGACAACATGATTTAGGACACATCTTTTAATCTCACAACATTAACCAATAATGAAGCAACAATCGCACATAATCCCATGACACCCCACTCGTGCAATCCTAAATCCAAGATTTAGGAACCCAAATCTTGATTACACTATCCCACGTGCACACATCCTTAGGAAGTCTCATGGATCGAAGGATTTGCAAGGCTGGAAACTGTACCGAGTATTCTTTGTTTTTATTTTTTCTTTCTTTCTTTATTTATTTTGAGTTGTAAGCAATGATTGGGGTTTTGAGATGCATATCTACATTGTTTGACCCTAATTAGTAGTGTTGGAGGCCATAGAATAAACACCACACGTGCAAATCTTGGTGTTTTCCATGTGCAATCATCCAACTTGCGCTCGGGCCATTTTGTTCGACATAAGATTGATTAGCTAGGATCGATCAACATGTGGAGTTATGACAGATTTATTTGATTGAGATTCGATCAACCAAGTTGGTGGAAGTTTATAATAGGTTTTAATCTTAAAATATCAAAATAAGATTTGATAGCTAATGGGTTCCAGGAAAAAAAAAATATATATGTAATACTTAGTAGCGGTCACATAAAAAGTATAGGATTATAATGTTGGTTAAAAACTTTGTAGAATGATTACCTTCGTTTGAAATCCATTTGCGGTTTTATGGCTCATCTTATACATGGTCATATTTAGTGGCAACAAAAGATAATGTACGTGTATTCATCAAACAATTCTATGGATCAGAGATACTGAAGTTCGAGTGGTTGTTGCAC
Source organism: Handroanthus guayacan (assembly GCA_014898755.1). Classification (NCBI taxonomy): domain Eukaryota; kingdom Viridiplantae; phylum Streptophyta; class Magnoliopsida; order Lamiales; family Bignoniaceae; genus Handroanthus; species Handroanthus guayacan. Next base: position 1,154,117 of record JACFYI010003551.1, on the reverse strand, counting down.
TCGAACCCCAAGGAAAAAAAAAGAAAGAAAAAAGACATGCAAGGACCCTTGAAGTGTCTTCTATTTTCCATTGGTTTCAGGGACGGAATTGTCTGTTGTTGTATTCCTACGAATTAGAGATCCCACATCAACGTATATTAAAAGAGTTGAAAATTTTGGGATAATTAATATATTAGGATCTCCACTCTCACTCACCTATCGAAAAGTCTCATTTATTAAATGTTTACCAATAAATTAAACTAATTCATAATTACAATCAAGCTTCTATAGTCCACAAAAAAAAATTAGGCTGGGATCATGATGATTCAATTTATATCATTTAAAGAATGATTTGGTATGAATCTACAAATTAATAATTATATTACTGCTATTGTCTGTTGCTGTATTCCTACGAATCAGAGATCCCATATCAACATATATTAAAAGAGTCGAAAATTTTGGGATAATTAATATATTAGGATCTCCACTCTCACTTACCTATCAAAAAGTCACATTTATTAAATGTTTATCAATAAATTAAACTAATTTATAATTACGACAAAGCTTCTATAGTCTACAGAAAAAATTAGGCCGGGATCATGATGATTCAATTTATATCATTCAAGAATGATTTGGTATGAACCTACAAATTAATAATTATATTGATGCTAGATCAACAAGTTCAAGCCCTAACCATTTAGATGATATTACTAAACACATGTCACACAATTGATTATGAGATATTGTCGGTGTAGCATTTGCTACTATTAAAAGATGTTTCATGCATGTCTACACACACACACACACATATATAAATATCTAAAAATTAAGGGGCATTGATTACTTGTGTGAATTCCTTTGCCACACTCGTGTGTGTGGTAAAGACATTGTCCCTCAATGTCTCCAAGGGCTGTGGTATAGTATTCTTGCTTTAGACATGTGGTTTGATGCATACAGAATGCATATGTTCTCAACAATCAAGTTGCACTACTTATGTTAAGAGTAAGGCATGCTAAGAATACATGTAATTAGGTCATCTTCTCTTTGTTTATGTTCTTAAGGATGATTTAAATTGGAAAGGGGGCGAAAGAATCTAACACTTTATTTATCTTTCTGCAAACAAAAGAAATAAAGATTTTGACTATAACTTTCTATGTTTTTTAATATTCGTAGAGCAACTTGATATGATATGCATGAAAATATTATTAAAATGTCACAGAGGATTTGCGTCGTGCTAGTCACATTCAAATAAGAATCTATATGAACCCATTATTGAACTAATAATTGTGTTGAATCATGCACGTGTTGGCGAACGAGTTATCATAAATAAATACCCTATAAGTACTTAAAACGATATATTTTCTAGGATTTTAAAATTTCTATAATCTATACTCTTCTTACACAATAAACTTGTTCTTTTTTAGCCCCGGGATAACTTGAGCATTAGATAATTGTCATAGAGTCAACAATCCTATCGTTGTATTTATTAAATTAGAGATCGAGTCTCGTATCTTTTATCAAAAGAAATGTCAACCTAAATCACAACTATCATTTTGCAATGATTAACATAACCTTAAAAATAATTAGAAAATGGAGAAGGGAATGGAATATAAGCGATACGAGGGATTGAGAGTGTGACAAGGATAGTGATATCTAATCCAAATAACCAAACGTCATTTGCGGCACCTGGTCACTTTAGCATCATCTCTTCGGATTGGACTTCCTTTTCTTGATCTTCTTCCTTTTCTTACTTTCTTCTAAGTGCTGTGGTAAAGAGGGCTGGACTTCTTTTTAAGATAATTTTCTCAACACTCCTAAAATTTGACATAATTACTGAAACACTCTTTAAAATTTAGACAATTAAAATTATATCCCTTACTGTTAATTTAGTTGACGATTATCTACAAAACTCATGAAATACCATAAGTAGATGAAGGGTTCTATTGTAATTGGACATAAGGTCAGGGGTTTAATAGTAATTATATGTCACATTAAACTAATCATAAAAAAATGTAATAATGATTATTTAAACTTAAGGGGCATTGAGGTAATTAAGAGTAAATATATGGGGTGGAGGGTTGGGGTGAGGTGAAGGAGTGGGGACAAGATCACGTGAAGACAGCAAAGATTTGGGGTTTTGGTACGATGGAGGTGGGGCGCACCGATGGGACTGTTTGAGAAGTTGGGGATTGGATGATTTAATAATTGGGAAGGTTCAATTATTATTTGAATTTTGGACCACCGTATGTCTGAATCTGTGGGCCCAGCCGGATCAAAAATTGTGGGGTCCGCTTTCTCAATTCAACTACATATTATAATCTCTCAAATATGTTGGAACCTTTGATCCATGGGATACTCGTGCGTCCAAAAATCAATTTACTTTGCCATATCGTAAAGTTGAAAATTACTTGACACTTAAATTTAAAAATATAATTATCTCAATATTCACTAAAGTTTAATTTACCTTTAAAATTACTTTTTGTGATTGATAAATTATTGCTAATGGATACATTAATGGAGTCGTGTAACATAACAGTAAATCCTTTGAAAATCTAAAATATTAATTGAAATATTATAAATAGAACCTTTTATGAGTAATAACATTATTTATTATCATAATTTCTAGTCGAAACGCTTGAGAAGAAGCCCGTGATGACCATTCCTGCAAATGGAGATTTGGACAGGTTTGTCCTAACGTGAACATTAAAATTTATCGGCATATTTTCTGTAATTATATTTAAATTATAATCATGGATAATTTTTTATTTATTTGATGGTGCCAAACAAGGCATTAAATGAGATGGATGCAAATAATGGCGACAGAGAAAGATGATGAGAAATCTTGGAATTGACTATGGAATTGTGGGGTGGACCACAAACGTAATGATTGCATATTTCTGTACTTTGTTTGGGAATATATGATTACATGCACTCTTTGGAGGATTGAATCTCATCATTTCTCAATGACCATTGGTTCTCTCATATTTCCTTTTCACCCCCTTGCCCTTGTACACTTCTATAATTTACTCTTTCGTTGTGGTCCATGCAATTTCCAATTTGGCAAGACTAATAATTTTTTAATAATAATAAAAATAATTGCAAATGAATAGTTTAGGACACTTGATTCCAAATGTTTTTATGACTCTTGTTTTATTTAAAGAACTATCTAGAAACTATTTAATTTTTCAAAATCTTTTACATAAATAATTGGTTAGAAAGATGATTTTTTCTTTTCTTCTTTTAAAAGATTATTGAGAACTAGCTTCTAATCATGCTATACGATTCAAACCCATAATTTATTTTCTTTAATTCATGTGTGTGAATGCTCACTATCAACTAGCCATTCATTCCAATTAATAACTTGTCAAACTTTAGCTTAATTATTTCGTTGCAAATTTTAAACAAACAAATAGAATGTGAATTTGGCCATCTATTATTAGTATTTGATGGAGTCTCCTAACATACATAGGAAAGTTGTAGACTTTGGCAAAGATTTCATAATATGGGTTTCTGCATTGTAACATGGTCCAGGGTTTCCCGGGAAATATGAATTTTACCTCTAAAATAATCTAACAAACAAACTAGTAGGGGCATCGTTTTATAAAAACAAAACTATGGATTACATGTTGATAAATAATTCAATTACAAGTAATTTGGTACATATGTAATAAATATGTTATGTTATATAAGAAAAATTTCCACAAAAATAAATTAACTTTAAAATATTAAAACTAAATAAACGTTGGAGACAAATACTTGAAAACTGAAAACAAAATCATAGTGTAAACATTAAAGGGGAGGGGAAAGAAATCTAGAAGTTATCACAAGGATATGTATGAAGAGATATTATCCAATGATTGGAAAAAGATTAGATATGTGGGTTCGGGAGGAGACAACCACTACAAAAATTTGGGACCATACTTTTTTTATTTAATTTTATGTTCTCCTTAATTAATTATTATTGGTAAATATTAAGAAGGAAAAAATAAAAATAAATAAAAAAGAAGGTCACATCTTTTGAAAATCTATAGAAAGAGGAGACAACAAATGAAAGTCCCCAGCGCACGTGAACCCGCCTGACAAAAAAGTGGGCTCTCCCTTTTGTTGAATTTTATTTTACTTCAATCCCACGTGATCACCACCTCCTCGAGTCCCCACTGTGCTGGACCATGCCTCTATCTCGTATATACTCCATCCTTTTCAAAAAAAATTTGAGATCATTTGATTTGATGTGAAATTTTGGATCAAAAAATTGAAAATGTATATATATATATATATATATATTTATACATTTATGTGAAAGTAATAGTTAAAATTTAAGATGTTATGTTACTGATGGTGTCAGATTTATCGTTGAAAATAAAATTCATTAGTACTGAAATATTACTCTATGATAATGGTATGCTTATGGAATAACCATTTTCAATGGTGGAAGAGAAAGAAGAGTATAGACGCAAAACTCATTTATTGACTACTTGATGTTATTGAGATCGTGTGTGACTATAGCCCTCTATTAGGGTTTGGAAATGAACATGGCCACCAATCCATCGCTATTTATAGACAGTATCAATGATTATGACCAAAATAATTATTAAGTAGTCATCTTGAAGCAAACTTGATGGACAATTTTGCTTGTATACTAGATTTAGTCCTTTACACAAGTAGAATAATACATCATATAGTAGCTTAGGGGGAAAAAGAAGGCGGAAGAGGGTTTCTAAGCCTCTTGTTCAATTTGCGCTATTTTGATCTATTTGCATTACTAATAGCTTATCTGACTATTTCTACTTCTATAAAAGTTAGGAAAATGGTGAAAAATTAAAACAATCACAAAAGCTTTTATAGTTATTTGGAATTATATAAAATAAATAACTGTAGATCACTATATGATTTGATCGAACTCGATTAAATAATCATCAGTTAAGATTATATTATCATCTTGTAAATAATTACCAAGTTTACTACATATGTATCTTATTAAATTGATCAATGGACTTAATTCCAATGGGTTCTCAAAATCCCAATTTCAAATTCTTTTAAGGAGCAAAAATTTATTGCCAATCGTGGTAGAAAGAAAACATATATACAAAATATTAAAAAGAAATTTTGAGAAACCCACAAACCTATGATTGAAATCACCATATTATGATGAGTCACCAAATGCATATGATTGTTGTGGTGCCAAAATGCTGTCATTTTGGGACATTGGCTGTCACATGAGTGCTATTATAATATTCATCTAAATATAATATTACTATTTAGGAATTAAATTGGTCAGAATGCTGCACTAATTTTTAAGCACAAACACATGGGACAAGTTGTTGACACACGTGGGGTGAACTCCATTATTACAACAACTTTATTTTATTTTATTTTATTAACATATATATCCTAATTGAGAATTCTCATGAAATTGTTCCTTGAATTAAATATTTGAAGCCAAGCATGGTGTTTTTAAAGCATATATACACCTAATTTGTGTATGATGCTTTTTCGGTTCAATCTAGCTTATTTTGGTTCTTGGTTAGGCTTATGTTACATAGGAAAGATAGGGTGTGAAATGATGTTTCTTTTTTCTTTTGGTATATGATTTATAGTCCTTTGTTGCTAATTTTTTACATAATTTTATCATTCATTACTGTAAAATATTAAAATTAAATTATTATTGGCATTCAAAAGACAAACTCATCAATTAAAATTCTATCTGAAAGCTAATTAAATTGAAATCTCGTATTATTGTAAAATATCAAAAAACTATGAATCTCCTAACTCTATTTAGATAAAATTATATTGAGATTTATTTATTATAAAGATAACAAATTCACAAACTATTTCTGCCAAACCAACCCAATTATCAAATATTAAAACTCGACATTAAAAGTAACACTCATAAGCCACTTAAAACATTATTAACTTTTCATATAGTTTATAGATATTCAAAAGCATTTAACAAAAATTTAAGTGAGTATCTTATAATACACTCCAAAAATAAATTCATACTTTTATAAATTTCCATTTAGAAAAATGTGAATCTAACTTATCCTCCCTAAAGTCCTACATACTTATCCATTCATGTATTAATTTTTGTTAGTTTCATTTCAAGAAAATAAAAAAAATAAAAAAAAAAGATACTTCATTTGCATTAATTTCTACAATCGAACAATTTCCAAAAATAGTACTCTACCTAAATAATCAAATTCATGCAAAGGTAAAGATTAGTTGGGGACAATTAATATCACACTTTTGTAACCGAAGAGCGCGTCGAGGACAAGGTGCAACGTGGCGCGTTGAGGGGTGGAGGGGTTGGCAAAGAGAAAAGTATGATGGGGGGAATGGGAGTATCCAATGATTTAAGGGAAGTGCGTGTCGGATAGGGGAGGGACAAAGGTGTCACGCACGAGCGTCCGCACCTGGGCCCACGTGCCGCCACGTGGGCAGGCATTGCATAGTCATGTGCACGTGAACCCATGCTGCTCTCCACGTGACCCTCTCCCCTCCTCCTTTCAACTTTGGCCCCACTCGCAGCTCACCCTCCCCCACACCCTCACCTAAGAAGAAGGCCAAGTGTTATATTATTATTATTATTATTATATATTTTTAGAAACAATATTATGTTTATTTTGAATGCCTTATAAAAAAATAAACTCAATTAATATGTAAAATGGGTTATGAAATTTATAAAATCTAGAATAATTAGCACACTTGATTTTAATTTTTTAATATATATAAATTTAACACAAGTTTTTATTTAGATGATATGCATTCTAATTATGTAATATGCTTAGTCGTTGAATTTATCATATGAAATTATTTATATTTAAAAAATAAATAGTATAAACATGGGGAAGGAAAAATAGAACAATTGGGGGAAAATTAGACAAAGAGAATAATAATACGTGAAGAAAAGATATGGGAAAAGGTGACCAAAAAACTTTCAATAATCTTCAAATTTAAATGAGATTAGTTTTCGCAATTCATTAAAAAATACTTTAATGTCCTCGTACTTTACATCTTGTAGACATTTTTATGGTTCCTACATGGTGATATCATTCTTGGCTTTTTCTAAGTTTTAAGCCTTTTGCTGATCGACAGGGCACACGTATTTTGTTATTAGGAAAAATATGTATTACTACTATTATTTCAGAACGTGTTTATAAAACTATAGTAAAAAATACGTACACTTTGAATTATTCTTTATTAGGTCTTCTCCTTTTGTTGACCTTTGAATTTATAGTCCACCCTTGAGTGTAATTCCGATTGAATGAATTTTATCAAATCAAGAAAAGCAAGCACAATTCAAAAAAAAAAAAAAAATGTTTTATGATCTATATACTTGTTGTTCATGCTTAAAAAAAAGGATAAGAAGCACTTGATATATATTTTTATTGGCGATGCTATATTTATGGAGTTAGAACTAAATATTACTCTGAACACAGAAAATATATTTGTTGTTAACTTATTTAGCAGTATAACTTGGGAACATCTACTATATATGCTCATATAATTTATAATAATAATAATAATAATAATAATAATAATAATAATAATAAGTACAGTTTCTATAAATTTCTAACATACATCTTTCAAGTTTTAAGTTCTAACGTATGATGTAACAAATTCAAAGGACATGTAGCTCTTGTACATAATGTTCAATAATTGAATCGAGTTGGGATTGACTTTTTTGTGGAATGGAATTTGATTAAATATTAATCTTTATATTTAATCAATTGAATCAAGTTGGGAATTACTTTTTCATGGACTGAAATTTTATCAAAGTCAAGTAGGGTTTGAATTTTCGATTCCACAGTGAATGAAATGTTGCAAGGTACGTATATATTGTCACTTTATATGCTCCAATAAAGGGGATATGATTTACGAAAAGGGGACTTGATACTAGTTTTTCTAACTTTAAAAGAAAATATTCAACAATAATTATTTTATAATTTATATTAGTATAAAATAGTTCTTACAGTAAGTTTCAAGACAACAACTATATCTAGAATCAACGAAGAAAAATTCACTTTTAATATTGCATGACACCTTCCTTAACATATATGATACTATTTTTTCGAAACATTATACATTTAGTATTATTATTTTGCAAACTTTGATATAAGAGATACTTTCGTCAAATAAGTTAACAGAATGGCTCAAAATGGGGGAAAAATAAAGGGGTTAGGGCTTAATTATAGAACCAGAATTTTTTTTTTCTCTTTTAATTTTTTAGTATTTAGTGAAGAAATACAAAGAATAACAATGAAATTGTTTGCTCAACTAAGTTGATGGAACATTTCTTTTTATTATTATTATTATTATTTTATTTTTATTTTTATTTATTTATTTATTTATTTTTTGCAATAGTGGTGGTTGACTTCATGGTTATTTTTCACGTTTTTTCACTAAATACTTGAAGAATTGAAGGGGAAAAAGTTTTCATTGATGTAATTAAGCCATAACCCCCTAATTTTTCCCCATTATGAGTTATTCCGTTAACTTATTTGATAAAAATTAATACCTCTCTTGTTAAAATTCACAAAACAGTAATATTCAATGTGTAATGTATCAAAATAATTATATCACATATGTCAATATAGATCATATAACATCAAAAGTGAATTGTTCCCAAAATTAATATCAAGCATAATATTAACAAACAAGTATTTAAACGTATTAATCGCTGGAAAAATAGTCTATTTTCCTTAAAAAAATAAATTTGAACTTCTAACCCAGAATTCGCCTTACCACTGTGCTAAAGTCTCATTAGCAATTTGTTTAATCTAGTTATTAAATTCATAATTGTCACAACCAAAAAACCAAAAAAAAAAAAAAATGTTTTTATCTTATTTACTCGTAACTCCCTTTTAGATGCACGGTCAACAAAACTAATTACTTAATTAGCATTAATTGTGCTGTTACTTAGTTGCTTCCCCAATTGACATAATAACTTCAGTTTTCCATCCACACGGCCAAATGCTCCTACGTTTTAACATGTGATTATTACTCTTATCTTAATATAATTAACTACACTAATTAATTCGAACTATACTAGGATTAAAGGTGTTAATTAATTAATTATTTAATTAACCAAAAAAATAAAAGAGAAAAAGGGACAAAGACAACCTCGGATACGATACGAAAGCCAAATCCACGTGCACCGCACGCTTGTTACATGAAGTGGGCCCACGTTCTGCGCGTGGAATAGCGCGTGGACCTGGAAAACTGGGGTTCTCACGAGAAAAATCACACCCCTTCCCCAGGGTCAATGGTCAACGCTAGAAAAAGCTCCTTTTTAATGAGGGGAGTTTCAGTTGAAAGAAGAGAAAAGCAGGTTTTGACTTAACCAAGGTTTGAAAAAGCTTTGAAAAGTAACCCTCCTTCCCTTTTAGGGTTAGGGCCATGTTTGGTTCCAACTTAAAACCCTTGGGAGGATATGACTTTTCAGGTGGTATAGAAATTTAGATTTAATTAACATGTTAATTATAATGATACAAATTTGATCTTTTGAATGATATTGTAATTTAAGTCAAATCTTTTACTATGGTAGAAGATTAATATTACAGAGTATTTAACTTTAACATTGCTTTTATCTTAAAATAAAAAGATTTTGTTTTGAAAAAGTTAAGAGCTCATAGTAAAAATTGAAAATGATTGTAACTGCAAATCAAATTTGACAACAAAGTTGAGGTAGAATAAATTTCTATAGTTTGAATACCTTGGATTACTATCTTGATGTCTAAAATAATATTTTCACAATTTATTATAAGATAAGGAAGAACTTTTCGTTTAACATTAACACTTTTAATAGAAAAAATTACAATAGAATTTCAAAACAAATTCTTAGGTTTTAGCTAATTCCTTTTGTACTAAAATCATAAATAACTTATAAAATACTTTTCAAAACACTTTTTAATAATTAAAAAACTGAATAATATGTAGTGAAAATACTACAAACCCCTCATTTATAAATTATAATCAGACCTCTCTTCCAAATTTGGATTAAAACAAGTGCACTTCCTCCACACAAATTTCCATTAAAAAGAATATTCAAAAATCTATATTCCATTTAATCCAAACAAGTAGTGAACTATAGTTAGAAACTCCCAAACCATAGTAAGTAAAGTCCCATGCAAACTTGAAAAGATGACTCAAAAATCAAAGCGAAGCCCCGTCCCCAAAGCCAAATCCCATCATTATGATTGAGCCAATAGCTACCTCTGACACAAGTCATCATTGAACATCTGCATTGTATCTATACACACACAGACCTATATATATCACCACCACACACATCTCTTCTCTCTATATCTATACATACATGACACATGTAGGTCCTGACCTACCATCTCTCTTTCTTGCAATAGGCCTTGGAAAAAGCTGTAACTTCTCTGCCAAAGAAAAAGACCAGCTCATTTCTCCTCATTCTGTCCCCCCTTTGTTCTTTTTTCTACCTCTCTATAAAACTACAACACACTGATAATAATAATAATAAGAAGAAAAAGCTTGTCTAGTTTTGATTTCTTTAGAGAGAGAAAGTAAAGAAAGTGAAAAATATGGCTGAAAAAGATGATGGGTTAGGGTTGAGTTTGAGCTTGAGGTGCCCGGAGAATCATATTCTTGATAATCGACCGCCAGCGCCACCGCCGGCGCCGACGTGTGCGGCAGCCCCTTTTCCGTTTAATCTCTTCAAGTCTCCTTTGCCTTTACTGCAAGAGCATAAATCTTCAAGCACTGATGCATTTCAACCATCTCCAGCTGGTAAATAAATCTCTCTTCCTTTTTTGCAACATAAAAATGTGACCTTTGTCCTTTTTTCGTGGGCTTTGTTTTGCTCACAAGATTCATGCATGCTTTTGTTTATTAACGGATTTTTCTAAAAGCTTTGAAGATGAGAAGTCTATGATAATCAATCACTACGAAAATAAGTCACTTTAAGCGTATAATTATCAATTTTATTTATTTTATTTTTTTTTGAGTTTTCTGTCTTCTTGTATGCCAAATGAACCGAAGATTTGAATCTTTTTTATATTTATATTATATAATCGATATAGTCATATTTTGTCTTCAATTTCAGACCGGAATGCTGATTCCAGACAATTATTCCGAGGAATCGACGTGAATCGTGCAGTAACCGTAATTGACTGCGATGAAGAAGTTATGGTTTCATCTCCAAACAGCACAGTTTCAAGTTTGAGCGGGAAGAGGAGCGAGAGAGAAGAAAACGACGGCGAGAGGGCGTCGAGTTCTCTCGAGATGGAGGACGACGGCGGCGACGCGGCGGCGAGGAAGAAGCTCCGCCTGTCTAAGGAACAGGCGGCGGTGCTTGAAGAGACTTTCAAGGAGCATAATACTCTGAATCCGGTGAGTGGCAATTTGGGGAATATTGAGGTGGGTCGAGGGTGAGTTGGTAAAATTAGTATGTGCTAATGATGTTTGTTCTTTTTTGCAGAAGCAAAAAATGGCGTTGGCGAAACAGCTAAATCTGAGGCCTCGACAGGTGGAGGTGTGGTTTCAGAACAGAAGGGCAAGGTTTGTTACTCTAGCATCATGTGAAGGGTATTGTGGTCATTGAGGAACACTGTTTGGATTTTGAAAATGAACCCCACGGAGGATTCTTGAATCAAGTAACTAAAATCTTGAGATTATATGAGATTCAGTCGTGGTTCGTGTGGACCGAATGTACTATAACATGATCCAACAGTTGTTGATGATTGAAGAATTCTGCCTATATGATTTACGTTATTATTCTAGTCCTCGTGGTGCACGCGTTACAGTAACTTTTGTAGCATATATTATTGAAATAGTGAGAATATGACATTATCAAGACTTGTACTTTGGCAAATTATATCATAATAGTATGAGATTAATGTCAAATTATTTTAGACTATGGAGGTTAAAGATGAAGTGTGTTGAGACTTGTAAGTTTGAGATCAATCTTTGCGCGTCTACGTATCGACATAAATCTTGCTTTTGAATTCAAGAATCGATGACAGATTGTCGTGTTTGTAATAATTTGCACGTATGAAGCAATAAATTTTCTTCTTCCATGACTAAACTGGTTTCGCTTGAATCTTGAAAATGATACAGGACAAAGTTGAAGCAAACGGAGGTCGACTGTGAGTATCTGAGACGATGTTGTGAGAATCTGACGGAAGAGAACCGGCGACTGCAGAAGGAGGTGACTGAGTTGAGAGCATTGAAGCTCTCACCACAATTCTACATGAATATGAGCCCTCCGACGACCCTCACGATGTGCCCTCAATGCGAGCGTGTAGCTGTTTCATCTTCATCGTCAGCAACCACATCTTCAACAATCCCCACAAACAGTGTAGGACTCAGCCGCCAACCAGCCCACCACCAACGGGCAATGCCAATGAATTCATGGGCCGCGATCTTTCCACCTCAACCACTTGATTCCCACCGCCCCAGAACGTAATTTTCACCTGAGAACAAGGGCAAGGTAGTAATTTTTGTCAATAATGGCCAACTTACATGGGGAAGTCACCTTTTCAAAAACCAAAAACATTGTAAATCAATGGTCTCTAGCAGAAAGGGACTTGTGTCCATAGCATATGGGGTAGGAGATGAGCTAAAGTAAGTACGATATTATCCGACTTTCTCTTTCTTGTTTCGTTATATATAATCATCGACGAAAGATGGTTTTTTTATTCCTGGAAATAGAGGAGACATCAAAAGAAAGATATTGGTTTCTAACTTAGAAATTGAATTAATTTTATGAACAAGATGAATTGTTTATCTCATTGTCTGAACATGAATGAATATATGCTTGCTTTTTCAGTTGGCTAAAATGATTGGTATGGCTCACAGAAATTATTCTGGTTTGAGCCTTTTTGCAACTAAGGTAGATACAACGTTAGAGGTCCTACATTATCTGTTCACTTCATCCATTGTGTCTGAAATGAACATGCTTAGAGTTATATTCAGGTAAAAAAGTTGTACAACATCATTCCTTTTGTAGGTACTTACAGATGTATTTTTCGTGTGTAAATATACACACGTGCTGACAGTGTGACGGGTGCTTAGATCGAATGAGATTATTAGGGTTGAAAAGTAAATCAAACTTAAATGATATTAGAATTGAATGATAGATTAGAGTATTTAATAATTTGATTCGAAGTTAAAAGATAAATCAAATTGCTTAGTACTTCACTTGATTCGTAGGCGAGTTGGTTTGGCATTGGTTTATGAAATATAATAAATCAAGATTGAATATATTTTATAATCCGATAAGGCTTAGAGCTTGTTTACGGGAAGATGGTTGTGAAAAAGCTAGAAGTTTTAACTCGTGTTCGCCCCCTTAAGAGTAATTTAACTTGTGTTTGATCAAAAATTTATTCGAACTCGTTTTAGTTAACAGTGAAAATAATTTTTACAGTCTTGATAAAAATTCAAACAAACTTAATCCATAATATATTTAACTCAACGCAACTCATAATAGTAGACATAGATTTAATCTCATTAGCATACTTCTTGCTCTTTTTCCTCACTTATAGATCAAACCATAGCATTAGGTTAAAAAAGATTATCTGAAAGTTTCACTTGGTTATTTTTCATGTCACATATAAAGTATAAAAGGGTTGATCACTTAAGGACTTGGGGGAGGAAATATGCCCCTTTTGATGCAAAATTAGTTTCTGTCTTTTTACTATTTAGACTATGTTTGGCACAAAAATTGAAAATACTAAAGAAAAGAAAAAAAAATAAGGAAAACAAATTTTTTATTCTTTATTTGACACGGAAAATACTAAAGAAAAGAAAAAACTTAAAAAAAATGGTAATGTAAAATATAAATAATCATTTTCCTCACCATTTGAGAGAAAAAATTATCTGTCACATTAGTAACCTTCATTGTCACCATTTCTTTCCTCCTTTTTTTCTTGAACAACTAAGCAAATTTAAAGTTTACTTTTCCTTAATTTTCATATTTCTTTCCACCTCAAAATTCTAAACCAGACGTTGTGCTTGTTGTTGTTCATAGTCATAGTGTCATTATTGGATGGATTCTGCTGAAAATTCTGGTTGTATTGGCAGAGCAATTGGTTATAATTCAGATATGTCTGAACAAAAATTTATGCAATTTTTGTAATTACCTACAATATTGTTGTGAGAAGAATTTGCATCTACGTCCCCTTTTTTCGGATAAATCACCTCTGACGTTTTGAATATTGGCAATGTGCCCCTATCCGCAACTCGCTGTAAAATTTAGTGAAAAGGTGCTGATGTAAAACTCAAGAAAATACATGTTTATGTTACTAACTGTAATGAAAAAAATTTTGTAACTAAACACCCTTTATTCACCTAAATGGCCTCATCAATCTAAACGTACAAGAGCCTTCTTGGTTATATTTTGATTTTTTCTTTCATTAAAACCCGAAATACCACAAATATAACCCATCCAAATCATAAAAACTCTCAAAGGTCAAGTACAACACGCTCGATCCATTCATCCTCTTATAATCTCAGACACTTAAAATATAATGCTCAAGTATTACAACAGGGAATGCGACTTACATCATTAGTTCAATAATTGTTCGATAGTTATAAACTCATGTCCAATCCTCATCACTTGACCTCATAATCCTGTACAAACATGCAAAGATGTTCCAATCCCACAAGGACACCTTTTCCACAATAGACATACCGATTTTGTTGCTTGTATGATTACAGTATAACAGTTGTGCCAATAAAAGATAAGGAAAACGATAACTAAACGGTATTAACTTTATCTGCCAGTGACCGTAATATGCACCCCAATCCAGCTCTCTCTGTCAGCTTTTCATGAATTCTTAAGCATTGATCACAAGTGGGGCGATCTCCAGTAGATAAACCTCTATACAAGTACCTATTAATCAAATAGAAGGCTTTCATTAAAATCAGTCAAAGAAAATGCTTAAAATAATAAAAACTTAAATGAGTAAGAGAGCATCTTAGGAAAGAACTACATGGAAGATTCATCATGCTACAGTTTATTCAAACGCTAGTGAAGACAACTACGTTGATTTGCATATGGGAAAACACATGTTATATTGACCTTTCCACGAGATCTGATGTGCAAATGAAAATGACGTTCTTGTTAATCCAAGTCAATCAAAACTTGGAAAGGAAAGCACAAGTTTAGTCTAGCTGAAAAACCTGAAGTACAATGAAGCTAGACAAAAGGAGAGTGAGAGTAAATGAGAAGGCTAGTACTTTCTGGTAATATGTTTTGAAACATAACATCGAATCATAACTTGAGCTACATAAACCAAGGCAACTTGTCGTGCCATATATCAACTGTAGCTGTTCCTAGAATCTGCCTTTCTGCTGTTCAATGGCATAGCATTTTACTTCATAAGTGACAGTTATAATTTGAGTGAATATGCCATATGCTTAGACCCTGAACTCTAAAATACATTTGGTTAAAGTATGTTAACCAAATGATTCACGAGATAAACTCCATGTGAAGGCTCAAACGCATGTTTTGCGACAGTTTAGCAGCATCTACTCTTTACAGGAATGGATTACTGCTCATGCCCCGACCTTTTCATCTTGCAGCAGGCCAAGAATTAGTCTTCTATCTTAAAGACAAAGAAAGATTGACCTTCTAGTTCACTTGTTTCATGATCTCGCAATGGCTAGCCCAACACTTCATCTTTCCAAAGGATGAAAAAAGAAAGCGTCAAGAAGAAGCAATGTAAGGTAATGGGATGGGAAAAATGTAAGTTTATATCTTGGAGGCCAAAGGGACCTTGATAAGATCTTCTTTTCCCGCTCAGCTTTGGATCTGACTTTTCCCGGGCTGATTGCAAAGGGAACACAATTCAATCTAGAAGTGTTACCGCCTTCCAGACATAGGCTTAACATGGATTAAGTGGTGTATTCATTGTTTCCATCAAGTTCGCGAGAATCAGAGTAATCCATATGCTAAGTTGAAGTTTCTGATTTCTAATCCATATTACAACTTCACCAAATGTTTTAAAAACTTCCTGCAATTCAGCCCCCAAGTTATGCCAAGCCATTCTTTCTCTTCTCTGTAGTTTCTTTATTTAGATTTCGGATAATTCCAACTTGCCTCACATCTCTTAAATCTTTTCAAACCATAAACCTCAAGCGAGGGCAAGTTAAACTGTATGCAGTATCTGCTACTCTTTTGGAGACGTAAGCCTTGTGAGGTCTAATAAAGAAGGCTGTCCTAGAGCACCCAGGGGATATAATAGAATATATCTTCTGCTTCATACTTATGCTGATCAGTTACGAAAAAGTATTTCTGAGTCCTTTGATATCTCTTGCAAGCTGAATCACTCATGGATGTGAACGGATATTGAAGCAGCAACTAGCACACTGCAATTGGTTACTTCACCACCCACTCAAGGCTCAAAGCAGGCTTACTATGAGGTTCACAGTTAAGCATTGCTTTGGCAATGAATTAAAACTGAACCCTCGGTATATCCTTTTGGCACATATTTATTCAACAACCCTCCATACACACAGGTTATCAAAAGAAAAGCTTTTTTACGGGTAAAGACTGCAACTTTCATTACAGAGTAACCTTTTATGGCACAAGAAAACCCAAAATCAGGAGAACCAATATCTTTTTGTTGTTATTTTAAAAGTACACAGTTAAATTCTGCTTCACAAGCTAAACATGTAACCAATCCTTGAGCAGATATACTCCATGAAAATGACTACTTACACTACTCATAGAAACTCCTTACTATAAATATATATTTATATGTATGTATATATGTGCGTGTATTTGTGTGTTTACCACAGTGGAGAAATGCACCAAGAAATTTACTATGATGCAATTGCAACATATACAATTCTTTCCCATAAACAGCACCAAAAGAGAAAAAGAATGACACAATAAAGCATCAGACTTACTTCATGAGAACGTCATAATACTCGGGATCAAGAGATGAGAACAAACTATCTACATCTTTTATCGCCATTATCGCCCTATGTACCACAATCCAGTTCGCAGACTTCAACCCAAAGCAACAAAGAAAAAATCAATACCCCTTAAAGCCAAATCAACTTAATTAAAAAAAAAAAAAAAGAAAGAAAGAAAATCCTTCAATCCAGGAAAAGCAAATATGACCTTACAACGCTCGTCTTTGGTCTTGGGAGGAGACCCTTCAAGGGCTGTCTTCAAAGCTTCCACTGGTTTATACCTGAAAATTAAAAGCATCAATCAGAAAGCATAAATCCAAATTCACGCATTATACAAGTTTTGCAAGGAAAAGAACGGTTTTTTTGTTTCTCAAAGGGTTTTGTCAATTATCGTACTGTTTGAGTAAACTTTCGATCTTGCGGGACTTGTGTTCGATTCTGATGATTATGGCTTCCGCATTGTCAGCTTCCACAAAATCTGCCATATTTGTGTTGGAAGATTTCTTCAGGTGTTCTTTTTGGATCAATTATGCACAGAGCTTGATTTTAGGGCTAAATTCACATTTTGCCCCCTTTGAGTTGCTGTATGGTTTGGTCATTGGCATACTTAAAAATAATAAATTTAATTTGCTTTGTCTATTTTTTATTGGATAATAAGTATTCTTTCTATTTTTTTAATTAATAAATACTCCATTTTGCTCATCTTGCCATCTGTCGATCATTTTATAATTTCACTTGTCCTCGACCATTGTTATAGAAAGACAGAATTGACCCTTATTCTTTTTCTAAATTGCTATTTATATATGAATATTCTATATGATAAATAAGATTACATGCTAGATTACTTGCAAAATTTTATTCAAATTTCAAAAAAGTAAAAATACTAAAATTAAATTTAAAAAATTCAGTAAACTATTGTGAGTTTTCGTAACAAAAGAAAATTATTAAAAAAAATTATCCTTTTCTATTTTACTTATCCAGACTTAAGAAAAAAATGTGTATGAATCACAAATTTTATATGAATTCACACGATTCTAAAATTCAACTCATACTTACACTTTTTGTAGGAGATTCTAACTACCCATCATTGAATTAAAATGTAAACTCCATTATTTTTTGTCTCTTGGAATTAAACAAACTCTCCTACTGCTTTTACTTTTACTTTTTAATTTGTTGATACTATATAAAGAAATTTAATAAAAATTTATAAATGCTAGATTAAAATCCCTGTTCATAAAAAAAGTTGCTGTCTTTGAAAATTCTATCAGGGGAATCTTACCATTTCTTGATATGTTCACAATTCTTTTTCTTAATTACCCTAAATTGA
>JACFYI010003551.1:1118800-1135821 GCA_014898755.1 Handroanthus guayacan | reverse complement strand
GAAAATTCCAAGTAAGTCCCACTCGAACTCCCTATGCAAAACCCTTATCATTGTTCTACTTCTCCTCATCATTCCACTGTTCCCTTCACAAGCACCAGATTTCATTAGCCAAAGCATTTTCACTGAGTTTTGGGAAATTTTTCATCTTCTCTTCATTGGAATTGCGGTTTCATATGGCTTGTTCAGTAGAAGAACTGATGGAATGGTTTTAAATTCAAGAAATAATGATGATTCTCAGGCGTATTTATCTGGTATTTCTCATTTATCTTCCATTTTTGAAGATGGGCTTGATGATGAGCAATACATGATGAAAACTAGATCTTTTGTACATGGGACTGAAAATATTTGTGAGGTTAATTCGGAAAATGTGAAACAAACATGGTGTTCTCAGTCTGTAAAAGGGGAATCATTGGTGGTTGTTTCTAATGGTAAATATTTTCCTGGTGGGAGTTCTGATTCTAAGCCCTTGAATTTGCCTGTTAGGAGTTTGAGATCAAGAATTGTGGATAATGATAAACCTGAATTTGATGATAGACATAAGGTTAGTCCCAAGATTGAGGATAAGAACAAGGATGTTAGGAACTTCAGATCAAGAACTGTGGATAATGATAGACCTGAATTTGATGATAGACATAAGTTTAGTCCCGAGATTGAGGATAAGAACAATGATGTTAGGAACTTCAGATCAAGAACTGTGGATAATGATAGACCTGAATTCAAGAATGGACATGAGTTTAGTCCCAAAATTGAGGAAAAGATTCACAAGAACAGTGATGATGTTAAGATTGTAAAAGGAAGAGGCGTGAGACCCACGAATTTGGAGAAGAAGTTTGAGGAAGCTTCTGGATTTTCTTCGCTCCCATGGCGATCAAGGTCCGGGAGAATGCAAAAGGGAGAAGGAATGAGTAATTTGAAGCCTCCTTTCCGTTCTAGACCTCACTCTGTTGGGGAATTTGAGTTTGAGAATCTTAAGTATAGGACGTTCTTAGGTTCGAAGTTTTCTAGTTCTCCTGAATTAACAAGTTCAAAGGTGGAAAATTTGGAGAGTACAAGGATGTTTTCAGTTTCACGTCCTAAAATAGCACCTCTAGATGCTGAAACGTTGATTAGTGGCCCTTTTGAGCACGATTTGAAGAAATCTTGTAATCATGGAGATGAGGAGATAGTACGAAAAGGGAAACGAGCTATCGAGTCTCTGAACTCGGATACCAAATCTTCATCCCTTGCTAAGGTTTTATCAAGGGCTAAGTCGGTTAGAACAATCAAACCACGTCGATACCTTATGGATAGCAAATTTGAAGCCAACTCGTTGGCAAAAAGAGAGAGTGGAGAAGAATCGGAAAATCCGCCATTGAACCATCAAAATCAAGAACTTGATAGCATCTTCCCTAAGCCAAAGCCCAAACCAAATTTGATTGACTTCAATGGTGGAGCAAAGGAAGATATTGATGACCAAAACGTCACAGTCTCTGAAGGAGACAATGAAAGTGGTTTAGACAATAGTTCGGATGAAGACGATGATGTTAGAATGCATGTTGAGAATGATGCAGAACTTGAAGGGAGTGAAGTTGATAGAAAAGCTGGTGAATTTATAGCAAAGTTTAGAGAACAGATAAGGCTTCAGAAGATTTCATATGCAGAAGGACACAGTGGTAATTGGTAGCAACTAGACAAGTTGTAAGTTTATGTGCCAAAAGTTCCTCTCCTTATTATTGGCTTGAAGCTGATTTTTCATTAGCCTGGCTTTTTATTTGTTAATTCATTCTACCTGTAAATTTTTGGTTCAACTGACTTGTAATCAGATAAAAGGTTATGTTTGTTGATGGGAAATGAGATTTAGGTTCTTGTTTCCCCAGTTCTTGTGAGGATAATTAGCTTTAACATCGCTGATGTTTGGCCTAATTACAATATTATTTATTGTGGTTTACGAGATAAAAACACCATTTTGGTCATTAATTTAGTTGTTAGAATACGAAGTATAGCTATGTGTAGAGAATATTATTGTAATTTTTCAAACCATGATAAGTTCAAACCAAAGTTATCGCTTCTACTAGTTTTTAGTTAACTAAACTAACCACAAAGAGATAGATCTGGCAACAACAAGTGATGTAATTTTTTCAAACCACGTGAAATGTGATTATAATTAGGTCAATTTTTATGGGATTGCAGAGAGTGTTACTATAATTTCTCAAAACCACAATTATCGTTTTCAACAAGTTTTTGATTAGCTAAACTAAACTCGGAGGGTCAAGATGGGGAGAGATTGTAATATTTCAAACAACATGAGATATTACTGTAATTAGATTAAATCTCATGGGACGTAGAAAGCGTTACTATAATTTCTAAAAATACAATGAGTTGCGATTTTTCAAACCACAGCTACAACTTCGATAAGTTTACAATCAGCTAAACTAAGCTCAGAGAGTTAACGATATGGTGAGATTGTAATTTTTTTAGACTACATAGAATGCTATTGAAATTAGTTCAAATCTCATGGGCTCCTTCTGTAACTATCTATTGCCTTTGAATTCTTGTCCACCATTAAGTGATTTTCTTTCTATTCTAGCCATGGTTAGTTTAGTACATTTTCGATGCTGAAGCAGTGAAGACGTACCTGCTTCTACTGCAAGTGTCATTTCAAAAGAGTTATAATCGGGTGGAAATCTTAAAGCATGTAGAAGGTGTTTTCTTCCAGCTTTTGATTTTTTAATAAATAATTTTACAAGTTACTGAAATTTTTGTCTGTACGAATTTTCTAAAACTTAAAATTGAAGGATAATTTAATATTTTCTCACATAATCTCGGTAAAAGTTAGGTTTTACCTAACATTCTTATTTTATCTCCTCTTCCTTACTTGGATCTAGTTCTCGTTTTACTCCTTATTCTATTGTACGGATGTCTGCCAAATGTATAACATCCACAACCTTACGTTTTTATAAGAAAATATCTAATACATTTGACATGTAAGGTATATAAGGTGAAATACTATTTTCGAATAAAAAATTTCCGACCATCTTTTGCTACCTTTTCAATCAGTTTTCAAACATTTCCTATTTTCAAAAAGTAAAACCTCTTGTATTTAGACACTAATGAGCGGTTAGGACCCCTTATTTTAAAACATTGTTTCATCTTTTATTTCATATCATAAATACATGTCAAGTGTATTAAATATTTTCTTATAAACAAATGGATTGTAGATGTTACATACTTAGCATGAATAAATATAATAAAGTAAGAGACGAATATAGGGAATCAAAGCGACCTAGGAGGACTATTTTTGTATAATACTATTTTTTTCCTTTCTTTTATTTTTTGAGGTAATCAATGACGACTTTGCATGGACAAAAGTGGGATCACCTGGCCCCATTCAAAAAAAATTTATAAAGAATGTAGTTATATGTATAAGCTCACTTTTTCTATATAAATTTAGATTTAATATTGGATGACCCAATTTTTTCTTTGAACCCACTTTTATTTATTTTTTTGACCCCCACTTTATACCCTACTTTTTCGTATTCTTTTTATAAACTCTAGTCCCAACTTTCTCTTTGTCCTCTATTTTCATTATTGCTCCTCCTACCAACCTACTTGTTATCATATTTAAAATTTTCTTATTATTGGAGGTAAAATTACTCTTTTTGGGAAGCCAATATCCTAATCTTCCTATGGCCACATGAATAAAAATAGTTCGATTTTCCTATGATTTATTATGAGTTTTAAAGTTTGTGTTGTTTATGTTTGAAATGGTGAATCTAGTCTTATTTTCTTTCATGCAATATTTTTAGTATAACTTTGATTATGCATTAGCTTTTTGCATTTTATAATTTCTTAAGAACTTCTTATAAATTATTATGAAATTTTAATTTCCCACTATGTAAAAGATGAAGATTTTCATAGACTGTTAACTTCGAGGGATAATTAGACTTTGCCCCGCAAACTATGCACGTTTTTACACTTTGCTCACCAAACTAATTTTCGATCTAAACCACTATACAAACTATTCGAATTTTCACACTCCGCCATACATGCATGTTTTCTGGTGAAGCTAAAGGAACATTCTCCTATAGATGCTTCCGGTAAAGAAGTTAAATGACAAATTTAACCCTCAAAAGTCCGATGCTTTTCCGGTAAAGAAGTTAAATGACAAATTTAACCCTCAAAAGTTCATTGCCAAAGCATTTATGGGAGAATATTCCTTTAGCTTCACCCGAAAACAGGCATGTATGGCAGAGTGTAAAAATTCGAATAGTTTGTATAGTGGTTTAGATCGAAAAATAGTTTGGTGGGCAGTATAAAAACATGCATAGTTTGGAAAACAAAGTCTAATTATTCCTAATTTTTTATATTAAAGAAGTGAAATTTGATATTGCATATTGAACTAGCATTGATTTTACTCGTGGTTATTAATGCAACTGTGATGACAATTATAAACAATCGGCTTGGGAACTGAATAGGTGATCATTTTATGAATGGTTGTTTAGTCATAAATATTGAGGGAGAACTATTTAGTAGTATTGTTAATGAAAGCATAATGAGATGGTTTCAGGATATATGAAATATCATAGAGGACAAATTGCTAATAAAAAAAATGACAAGTATTTTAGCTTTTCAAGAATTATTTTATTTTTAAAAAAATTATTAATAGTTAATCAGTTTAACCTCGTTGACTAGTATTTTACACGTCGCCATTAATGTCTAGAAAATGAAGTGGGCAGACAAGGTCAAAAGGAACCATCATAATATATTGTCAGTAAGTGCTAAATCATAATCTCATAGCCACTAAAAAAGGACATAATGTTCTACTAAAAGTGGATATATTTATGATAGTCAAATTAAATTAATACGGCAAGTAGGTGTTTTATTTGTTGAACTAGTTTTTTATTATCATCATCTATATCTATACTATATATAAAGCATGAGGGCCTTAAGTAGTTATTTTGGTATATTTTTAAATGAGTTAATAAAATTAACTCTATTTTTAAAAGATAATTACAAGGTAGTTTTCAATGATAATGTATTTTATTTTACTTGGCTTTTTCAGTTTTTTCCTTTTATTTATTTTCTCCAATTATAATTTTTTTCGTTTCAACTTTAGTATTTCCAAATTTATTTTTTAATGTGTTATTTTACATAATAAATTCAATTACAAATATTTAAAAATTTGAGGAAAATTGATAATATTGAACATAAATTAAATATTTTAAATTTTATCCAATTAGAAATTTTAAGCACACACATCGAGTATGCTACAATGACTAGTATTGTCTAATTAAGTATACAGTGGCAAAATTAACTATATTGTCCTTTTTTTTTTTTTAGCTTTTTCCTGAATAAGTGGATTAAATTTACCCATAATGCACTATCGAATAACATCCGCAAATTTCTCATCATAAAAAAAAAACACTATGTGTTTATATTAAAAATTTTAATGTGTTGAAACAATGTGGTTTATATTTAAGTTAAACATTAAAACATCCATCACCTCATCCGTCACCTGTCAAACAAGAATGACATACATCTTTAGTAACTTTTAAACTTTTTTCCTTTCTTTTTTTTTTGCCCCTCCATTTTGTTGTTGTGGGATGAAATTACAACAAGATAAAGCATAAATTATTTATTTATTACTACAAATCTGCAATATCTCAACAGGCAATTATCAAAGTAATTAAATACCTAAGTTGTAACTCATCTTGCTGTCACAACACGAAAGAAATATTGATAACAACAAAAAACCAAAAGACAAAATAACAAAGAATTAATAATTGAACTTGCATATGTTCTAGTTATTTTTTTATTCAACAAAGAGAGAGACCCCGTTATGTTATTATTTTAAATATATAAATGAAAAATGTGATTATTAATGTGGATATAAATAATAAAATATAAGTTTTATTTTAAAGAAAATAATAAGAAAAATAACTTGTCCCAAAGAAGAAAATGACTAGTCACATAAAACTAGTGGCTCCGCCCCAAAAGGAAGTCCGACAAAATAAGACCACATGGGCCGAATCAAAGTACCAATTATTTTTTTGAATAAGAATAAATATTATTTCATACCAAAAAAAAAAAAAGGAAAATGAGTAACGGTAACATGGCAATTGACCGTTTGAGAAAAAAGGGCAAAAGAATATGCGTGACATATACTACCATAACGCAATCCGAACTCAAATAATGAAATTCGATTCTATTCTAATATATTCTCCTCAAGATTCATCGAATTTATAGATGAAGGTGGTGTTTGTAACTGAATTTAAAAAGTATTTATTTTTTTAATCTCAATTTGTTTTAAAAAAAAAAATTACATTCAATTATTATATTAATATATTTTAAAAATTAGATATAAGAACAAAACACAAATAAATTTTCTAAACTAATTTGTAGTGGATAAAAACTCACATGTACCGATGGGAATCACATTGGTCTATAAGTTCTCTATGATTACTCAAAAATAATCTATAATATGCTCATGAGGTGCAGTATACTATCTAATGAAATAGGAAATGACAAGATGGAAAAGCCAAAGTTGGATTTTTATTTTATTTTTTTCAAACAGAGACGATTAATACATCAAATTCTTAACATCAATACATTAAATCAATAACATTCGAAATCAATAATTAAGAAAAAAATCTCTAATCAAACTACTATACAATAGAAAATCAAATAAAGCTATTATGCAGTAAAATAAAATGCTTCACACGCGTTCGGAAGGAATCGAACTCCTGATCATAATTATGAGACCTCCCCCTTACCAATTAGGTGAGGGAAAGCAAAAGTTGGAATTGTAAACACCTTTTTTGTTGCATTACATTAAATCATTTAGCATAGTAGATTCTTTATTTTGATTCATGTTTCATTTTCTATTTTGTAGCACAAATACTTGCCATGTGTATGACATCTATAACCCTATAGAATAAGAAAAGATTTCATGCACTTGGAATATATCTAAGATATGGAATAAGAGATTAAATATTATTGTCGAATAGAGGATCCTAACTATTTGCCAAATATATAGCATCTATAACTTATGATTTTATAAAAAAAATATTTAATACACTTGGCATGCATGTAAAATATGAAACAGGAAATGGAAGGTCATTTTGAAATAAAGAATCCTAATTGAGAGTACGTTTTTATTATACTCT
This sequence comes from Handroanthus guayacan, assembly GCA_014898755.1. Classification (NCBI taxonomy): domain Eukaryota; kingdom Viridiplantae; phylum Streptophyta; class Magnoliopsida; order Lamiales; family Bignoniaceae; genus Handroanthus; species Handroanthus guayacan. The sequence continues at coordinate 1,128,676 of JACFYI010003551.1, read as the reverse complement.
ACTTCTTGCATCTTTCAACAAAAGTAAATAATTATACAGTTGAATAATTCATTACAAATACCACTGAAGCCAATCCTTTCATAATGGTTTTCCAGGTGGGGACTTGACCCAAACCTCAACCATTCTTTATTTTTTTATTTTTACATTGTACAATTTTCAAAATGTTAGTTAAGTGTAAAATTTCAAACCTGAATAATACTCTAAGTCCCGTTTGATTTCATGATGATGATGATTATAATAATAATAATTATAATAAATATAAATATGTAAATAAATAAATTCAGCGTGCTGATGCTGGTAAGAAGAAAATGGCATGCTACACACGACAAGCGGCACCTCTTGTAACGGTCAAAAGAAAGTCCCGAGAAAACCCACATAGCCGTGACCAAAATTCAAAGTACTAGACGTTATTAATTACTTAACGTTACAAAAGAAAAAAGGGTAACGGTCGGATCGAAAGCATGACAATTGACCGCTTGAAAGAGAAAAGAAGGAAATATTGGGACCCGAATATCTTGTACTTGTGGGTCCGGGTTTGCTACCATCTTGGAGCGCTGCATGGGCCGGGTACTGAACCGTTGTAGTGCTTTCAAATTTTGTATTTGGACAATGATTATTTGGATTAATGGCACTTGCCCATTAAATTTATAGGAACACTTTCCTCTTCACTTTTCTCTGAAAAAATATACATTAATAGACTTGATCTTGTTAAAACTTCCTTATTAGAAATTTTCCAGATATTTCACACTATCAAAATAAATTTTTCACATCAAATACATAAAATTTATATCTTGAATAAGAAATTTTAGGAATTAGTCTATCACTCTTTTCCTTAATATTTGGATCTATTTTGAGTCAAGGAATATATATATATATATATATGTAGCGTTTGATCTACTATCCTTAATTTTTAGAATACGTGTAAACTTAATTTAAATGCAAACTTTATAAACATACTCCCATGTATAAATACATAGTGAAATGAGTTATCCGGAAGCTATAAATTCATATAATTGCTTTATATGCATATTTTTTGTCCACACGTCTTTTGAAGTCTTATAAGATGTATTGAGGAAATTTTCTAAATAATATTGCCAAATTTACATGGTGCACTAGTACTGTATATTTTGTATATAGTACTTTTATTTTTTCCACCTTTCTTCATTATTGAAAAGTATGTTTTCTTATTAATTTTTAATTTCATTATAATTTTTATGTTGTCGAAAGTAAACACTTGTATCTAAAAGAATATACATTAATAAATTTGATCTTATTAGGACTTTCTTGTTAGAAATTATGCATATATTTCACACTATCAAAATGATTTTTTCATACCAAAAATGTAGAATGTTTATCTTGAACAGTAAATTTAAGAATAAGTCTTGCTCCCTGATTATGTTTTTCCAAATATTTGGATCTATTTCGAGTTAAATGAATATATATATATAGCACTTGTTATGCTATTCTTAAATTTTAGAACACTTATAAGCTCAATTTAAATGTAACCTTGTAAATTCAGATATTCAAACGCGCATATTAATATTTATGTACTCTTATTCGGTTATCATTTGGATATAGATATCCATACCCGTATGTTATAGGATATCAAAAAATGAAGATCTGCAATAGCTTTAGATATCCAGTATTTGTATTAATAATTGAATGTGGATGTGATATGCATTATTTGCGTTCTTCATCCAGTGTCTGAATTTATTATTTTAGATATCTAAATTTTTTATATTAATAAATAATGCTCAGAAATTAAAATTCATGAATATAATTGCTTCAAATAATCCTAACATAGTCTTAATTTTTAGCATGTAATGTATAATTTTAAGTTATATATATATATAATATTTAATACCTGTATATGGTATGATTAGTATAAACAATAACATACATTTCTATAATTATGCGTGAATGTGATTCGAATAGTCGAATATTATTATTATTATTATTTTCAGATGCAGTTATTTCAGATATGGATACTGTTATATTCATATCTGGATTGTTTCGAGCATGAATACGTATACATCCAAATATTTTTGAGTATGAATATAGACAGTCAATTGAATAATCAAATATTTTTACAAGTCTTTGTAAACGCGAATAGAATGAGTTATCTGCAGGCTATAAATTCATATAATCACTTTATATGTATAGTTTTTATCCATACACATCAGACTTTATCCTTTAACTATAATCTAACTTCTTATATAATGTATTAACGGGGGAAAAAAATCTTCTAAGTAATCTTACCAAATGTACACGATTCACTTATAATGTGTATTATTGAGAAAATCTTTTATATTCATATAATTATTCTATAAATGTGCATAGAATGAGTTATCTGCATGCTATAAATTCATATAATCACTTTATATGTATATTTTTTATTCATACACTTCAGACTTTATTTTCAAACATAATCTAACATCTTATAAAATGTATTAGGGAGAAATCTTCTAAGTAGTCTTACCAAATGTACATGGTTCACTTATATTGTGTATAATTGAGAAAATCTTCTAAATAATCTTATAACAAATTTGTACATGGTCAACTTATATTGCGCATTTATTTATTTTTATTTTTTCCCACTTTTGCTGTATGTTTTCTAATTAATTTTTAGTTTCGTTATAATTTTACATTATCATATGTGATCGCTTCTCTCTTAAAAAAATATACAGTAAATAGATTCGATATTTAAAACTTGTTATATATTCTCCATATATTTCAAACTATCAAAATGATTTTTTTTTTTTTCATACGAATATGTCAAATGTATATATTGAATTGGAACTCTAGGAATAAGTCTTCCGCTTTAATTATGTTTTCCTTAATATTTAGATCTACTTTGTGTCAACGAATATATATAGCATTTGATCACAATCCTTAATGTTAAAATATGTGTAAATTCATTTTTATTTTCGGAATACATGTAAATTCAATTTAAATGCAAACTCTTTGAAAACACTCTCATTCAAGATGCGCCGTAAAATAAATTATTTATATGCTATAAATTCATATAATCGCATTACATATATACTTTTTATCATACACTTTAGGCTTTATCTTTTAAGATATAATCTAACATCATATAAAATGTAATAAGTGAGAAAATCTGCTAAATAATCTTGCCCAACTGTACATGGTATATTTGTATTGTGTATCATTGCACATACCTTTTTTGTGTATATTTCATGTAATCTTTTTATTTTTCCACCTCCCTTGTTATTATTTTTTTATTAGAAAATATCATAAATAAATAGCAGAAAAATTCAGCAAAAAAGTTGCAAATCAAGAAGAAACATCTGAGCTACTGCATCCCTCAAAGGAGTGATTTCTTCTCTCTAATAAAAGTACGTTTTCTTATTAATTTTATTTCATTATAATTTTAACACTGTCCATTGATTGCTTCTCTCTAATAAAATATACATTAATAGATTCAATCTTGTTAGAACCTATTCTTAGAAATTCTCCATATATTTAGCACTATCAAAATGATTTTTTTTATAAAAAAAGATAACACGTTTATCCTGATCAGTGATCAGTAATTTTATGAATAAGTCTTTTCGTCTAACTACCTTTTTCCCTAATTTTTGGATCTATTTTGAGATAACTAAATATGTAGCATTTGATCTACGATCCTTAATTTTTAGAACACGTGTAAGCTCATGTTTATTTTATTTTGTTTTATTTTATTTTTTTGATAGGACACGTGTAAGTTCATTTAAAATGTAGATCTTACGAAACTAGTCCTATATATAAATGTGCAATGGAATAAGTTATCCATACGCTATGAATTCATATAACTACTTTATGTACTATGTTATAAGTGATTAAAATCTCTGCAAAAGAAATTCTAGTGAACAACTTCAAATTTTTTATTCTAATTTATGATGCGTTACGTATTTTATACAGTACATTCACATTATTAATGCCGATTTGTATTTTATAATTAATTCATGCACATAAATCATAATATGTATTATACTAAAATACGATATAAAACACGTGTGGAAATATAATATATGAACTAAAATAAAAATTAGAAATTAATTATTATTTAATTTTATAAAAAGGATCCGGGTTAATGGATTTATATGCGGTCCCTACAAGGTAACAAAACGCTCCCAGGAGTAAATGCGCATTGTTAAAAAAAAAAAAAATTATAAATAGAGAAAACGTTGTTCTGTTTTTCAGCGAGTTTGTTGAGAGAAAAAGAAAGGTAGAGAGAGAGTCTCTCAAGGAACAAATCCCTCACCCTGTCTATCTCTCTCTTATTCTTTTTTTTTTTCGTTTTTTTTTCAACCTTTATTTTGGCGCATACACTTGCAAGAAAACTACTCCCAACAACCATGAAAGGCTCTCTTGGCATGCTTCCTGAATTTATTTTTCTTGATCTTTGAGCGTATTGTTTTCCCTGCGTTCCTTTTAATTGTGTTGTGTTGTCGGGGGGGTTTATTTGAGTTAAAATCGCGATCAAGAAATGCCCTTCCTTGATTCCGATTTGCGTTTCATTTCTTGTGATTATCGAATTTGGTGTAGAGTTAAGGGAAATTGGGGATTCTGTTGTTGTTGTTTCAGGTCAAATTCTGTGTGAATAGGGTTGCTGTGGTTTTGTTATTATTTTTTCATTTCTGGTTTTCTTCAATTAGGTTTTGATTTGGGGTTTTTTGAAGGTTTTGGTTTGTGGGGCGTTGATCATTTGGTGGAAAATCTGGTTTATGTAAATTCTTTAGGTGTTTATTGGTTTTCTATTTGATTGGTTTTGTCTGAAAGTTTCTGGTTGTTTTACTCTGATTCAGTTCAATTTGTGTTGTTGAGTTATTAAGTAGAGTCCACAGAGATGTATATTGAGGAACTGAAAGAAGGCGATTCAGAGAGTGTTGAGCAGCAAGTCTTTGATGATTCTTGTGAAGGTGCCTTGGTTGTTTGGGACCCGAAAAGGGTTTTGGTTGGAGCAGGGGCTCGTGCCCTTTTCTATCCGACATTGCTGTATAATGTTGTGAGAAATAAGATTCAATCCGAGTTCCGCTGGTGGGATAGGGTTGATGAGGTACCCATAATTTCTTATTTCTAATGCTTTAAAATCTCTTCTTAACTGGGGTTTTTTTAACCTACATGTGGTGTTATTCGTTTTTAGAATGTCTGATTTGTCTTCTATTATTCTGTTCATGAATCTGATTCTCCACTTATAGCATTTGATTCCAGAAATTGGTATTCACAGCTCATGTATTTAATGATTGGATAAACGGACCACTGTTCCCGAAGGTTCTTGCAGCGAAGATTATTATGTTGTTGGTTTTGATTGGATTGTTCTTTGTCGGCTTGAATTTTGTTCAGTCGAATTCCTTTCGGAGAGAAATAATTGTTCTGGGATTTTCTAGACAGCACGGTCTAGATTTTCCTTAATTTCAGTTTGATTACATTAATAATAGCTATCTATCTTACTGAAAGATGACTGACCTAAAATTGCAATAAAATAGAATAACATTTCATTTGTGATCTAAATCTGGTAAAGAAATTGGGTTATTTAATGAAATCATGCTAACAGGGAGCTGGATTGAGCAGTTATGGGGGCATGATTTACCACCATGATTGAGGATAGTTTTCTGTACAAAAAGAAATCTTGTATTCTTTTGTCGGTAGAACTTTTCCTTATTGATGGTGTCATCAAAGCTGTAAAGCTATGAGCATCGATAATTTCCTGCGTATTTGCTGGTTGTTTTATATGTTCTCTTAATGGCTGTTGTTGAAATGTTGTCCACACTCGTAAAGTCATCAGTTTGAAAATAAATGGTTTGGTTTTGTTGTCTAATTAAATTTTGGTAGAGTGGCTTTTGTGGATTGAAAAAATATTTTTTTGCAGGTTTTCGGATATAAAAATTTATTTGAAGAGTTTTTCAGTAATTTTTCCAATTTTTATTGATGTGGATGTCATTGACTCTGTAAAGCGACAAGCGTGGACAAATTTTTGCATATTTTCTGGTTGTTTATATGATTCTCTTTATGGCTGTTGTTGAGGTATTGTCCACGCACATAATGTCCTCAGTTTAAAAATTAATGGCTGGGTTTTCTTTTTTAATTGAAAGTTGGTAGACTTGCTTTTCTGGATTGGAAAACATTGTCATTGGCCTTTGGATGTAAATATTTGTTTCATTTTTTTTACCGTAATTTTCTCCAACTTTAGTTCACGTGGATGGTTTGTTTATTTAGTTATATCGTTGGAATTTCATTTAGTAGTGTAAAATTGTTGGTGAAGCTCTATTAGTTGACCAATACATGCATGTTTTTCTATGCATTTGCAGATATACACTTTCAATGCATGTATTTGTTGTTAATCCTTTAAGCCTCCATTATGTATCTGATGATATTTTGTATGATGGTAGTGTTTATGTCAAATTTTCAACCTACATTAACTTTTCTCTTTTGCCAGTATGTTTTGCTAGGGGCTGTTCCATTTCCGACTGATGTGCTGCGCTTGAAGGTCCTCGGTGTCGGTGGGGTGGTTACCTTGAACGAACCGTATGAGACTTTGGTTCCAACTTCACTATATCATGTAAGTTTAATTTACTCATACTCATTTTATCGTTTTACCATACACCTTTTTATGAATATCTCCAGCTTCCTTTCAAATGGCTTTGTATTCATTTATATTATGTACCTTTGATTATGCATAATTTAGTGAGTACTGTTGATTCCATATGCGTTTCTAGATTGAAATTGGCTATAAAAGCAAAAGGTTCATCTTGTTGATGCTAAAAAATCAGCAAATGTTGTTAGATCTGTAATTACTAGTAATCAATTAATTTATTGCTAAAATGGAATGGCAAATTAGGAAAATACCTAAGCTTGTATAAATGTCTGACGAAAAAAGCAAAGAAATAATTTGTTCATGGGTTCCATTAGACCTGTTCCCACATGGGTTCCTTATCTGTTAAATAAATGTGCTTCTTGATATATTTTGCTGCTGTTTGCAGGATCACAACATTGAGCACTTGGTGATTCCCACCAGAGATTATCTTTTTGCCCCATCACATGGGGATATCTGTCAAGCCGTAGAGTTTATCCATGGTAAGTTGAATTCTTATCCTAAAACCATATTACTCTCAGTTAATGTTTAATATTTAATTTGTCAATTTCTCTTGCCTTCTTATATATGTTGTATTTCAGGCAATGCGCTTTGTGGCAAAACTACTTATGTTCACTGTAAGGCTGGCCGAGGACGCAGCACTACCATTGTTCTTTGCTACCTGGTATGCATCATCGGGTGATGCAAATTAGCAATATCCACGTTCTAACAAGATTCTTATTACTAATATTGATCATCCTTCAATAACAGGTTAAACACAAGCAAATGACCCCTGAGGCTGCATACAAGTATGTGAGGTCCATCAGGCCGAGGGTGTTGTTGGCCTCTGCCCAGTGGGAGGTATGGTTGATTCCCAGAGGCATTTGGGTGTTTACCTTTTCATCCATGGACTTTTCAACTTTTTGTGTAATATGTTGAGGAACTAGGTGCATCTTTTACATTTGGCGAACTACTATATCTATGTGACACTTAGACTCACATTTTTTCACCTTGCACACGTAACTTAAATTCCGGGGATATTGTGCTGGGATTCTATCACATGAGAGATGCGAGCCATCTTTAAGGGTATTATAATCAAATCATTCAATTTTTGAGGGAATATTAATCATATCCCCAGCATACTCTCATTATGGCATGACTCTATTGCAATTTTCCTCGATTTTGTACATTTCAATGCGGTGCATATGTCGTTATAATTCAAGTGAGAAAATGTATCTCTTTTATGAAGTGACAAAAAATAACCCATAGAAAAGGCCAGTTCCGATGGTGATGGAAATCCTAGTGAAATATTCAGTCAGAGTTAGGTCAGATATGGCAATGTGAAGGAACTATGCAATCTATAGTTTGGACAACAAATTATTTTTACCTCTAATAAGTATCACGATTGACAATATTCACAGTTACAATTGAAACCTGGTGCAACAATTCTCTGTTTTTGTCAAAATGCAGGCTGTTCAAGGTTATTACCGTGGATTGAAGAAACTTCAGGCTGAGATTTGTGCGGATAATTCACCAATAAAAACTCTAGGTTTCCCTGCAAAAGTCAACTCAGAAGACTTTGACGATAATTCGTTGGTCTTAATTACTGAATCAGACCTTGATGGATATGAGGAAAGTGGCTATTCTGGCATAGCTGGTCAGAACCCGATGGCTGAACTGAACCTCGCCTGCAAGGTACAGTTTGCTAGCCAAGCAGCTATTTCCAGGCTTTCCTGTCTGTGGCTTCGTACAGGGGAGAAAGTGTCGGCAATAAAGCTGCCAAACCCCATGAAGAACAGTCGATTGGGGAGTGTGGGCGTCGATATCCATGTCTACTGAGTGCCAGTCTCCCAGTCCGCGAAACTCTCTCCTCCTGTCCTTTAGGTGTCAGTAATAGGGAATAAAACGGGTTTTCGGAACTCTTCTTTTGGGTTTTGTCCTTTGACCCTCTAGATCAGAGGGACATGGGACGATGGTCATGGCTTGATGATTGAGCGGGTTTTGTCCTTTGTCCCTCTAGGTCAGAGGGATATGGGATGTGGTTCAATGGTTGAGCCTTCTTGTACAATTGCCAAAGAAGCGTGTTTCCCATGGAGGGTTACAGATTTAGAAATATGCCAGATTTGGTAAATGTACAGTCACAGAGTCAAAAGAGTTCATAAGTTATGTTAGGGCAAGGTTTATTTGTGTAGTCCATAAGTTTAGTTGCTATATGCAATGGTTGATTTGTGCTCATGTACAAAGACAACAATGTTGAATATTTAATGTAAAGTCTCTTTTATATATGTTAATGTTTTTGTCTTTTCTGGTTCTTCATTATTTCCATATACCTTTTTGCTCACGAGATTTTACTGGAATAGCAAAATACCCTTTCTGGTCTTTAAAAAGTGTATATGATGTGACCAATTTCCATTTGGAAACTGTTTTATGGAATGCTTGGATAAAAAATTTAGTGAGGAATGAGAAGAATTCGCCAAGGTGACCCCCTTTCTCCCTTTTTATTTGTCATCTATTTCGAGCTGTTTTCCGGAATATTGGCAAGGGCGGAAGCTAGAGGAGAAATGAAAGGTGTTCATATATCGAGAGCAAGCCCGTGCATATCTCATCTCATGTATGCGGATGATTTAGTTGTTTACTGTCAAGCGGATGAAGATAATGCTAAATCGGTTGCAAACTGTCTATTCATTCTTGAGAATTGGTCTGGCTTGTCACCCAATCTTGGAAAATCAATTGTTCATTTCAGTAGAAATACCCATCGGGAGTCTAAACAAAGGATTTTGGAAATTCTGGGGTTCAAGGAATGCTCTCACAATAGCTCCCATCTTGGCATGCCGTTCTGTAAAACCAAATTCAAGTCCCAAGCATTTAAGGATACGATGGAGAAAGTTCATAAAAAACTGTCGATCTGGAAAGCTAAAAACTTATCCTTCTCAGGTAGACTCATCATGATTAAGTCGGTGTTACAAGCCCTCCCTGTTTACCAGATGTCCACTTGCATCCTTCCTTTGGCGATATGCAATAAACTTGATACACTCATGAGGAACTTTTTCTATGCCGCGGATCCTCAAAAAAGGAAGCTTACACTGGTGGTATGGGATAAAATTTGCCTTCCGAAAGACTTTGGTGGTCTTGGCCTAAAACGAATGAGGGATTTCAATCGAGCATTGGTAGCTAAATTGTCTTGGAAAATGTGTCAACCGAAAGCCTCCTTATGGGCTGACCTACTCCATACCAAGTATTTGGGAACAGATACATTCTGGAACAGCTTCAAAACATTTTCAGGATGCTCTTGGATTTGGAGA
>JACFYI010003551.1:1084596-1109213 GCA_014898755.1 Handroanthus guayacan | reverse complement strand
AGAAAAATTTTATCTATTTCGTAAATTATACAACTAATTTAAATATATTAATTTCTAATTAAGTTTATTTAATTAAGTATTTCCATCTTACAAAATTATACTTGATAAGATTAAACAATTTAAGAATATTGATTTATATCAAATTCTATTCAACGCATTTTAGCCAATTACTAATTGACATCCCAATGAATATGCCAAGAAAATACAACATCAGCTTCTTTGACATCTTCAATTAGTGGACTAGTGAATGAAATATTCAAATTGTTACTAAGTGCTTTTATGACTATCGAACCAGTTCGGCAGTACCTAATTTTCCTAATTATACATAATGTGTCGCAATAACTTAAGAATATTATTGCAATAACCCATTTTAATTAAATAGCTCCATTAAGAAATAAATATTGAAGATAGGATAAATCTGATGAGTAACATTATTTCTTCAATGTAATTTTGGCATGTTTTTATATTCTTTTTCATTTTTCTCACAACCCTAAGCTTTATATTAGGTTTTCATGCTCGGTCATCAAATTAAGTATCATAATATAGCATTGTCCTTGAAAAATGACGACCATGTATCACCTTCTAAGGTCTCAACGAGCCCATATCAAATGAGCTAAGGATTTTATTTATAAACTCATTTTCCTCTTTCACTTAACGCGACTTACTTCACTTAAAGTTCCTTTTTAAGATAAAATATTTTTTCTGCTATATGGTCTTTTGGGTTCAACCCAACTTTTGACTAGGCCCATTTCGAGTCTTATTGATGGTCAATTACTCATTTTAAGCCGCAAACTTAATAGGATAACCACGTGTGATGGTTGCTCTCTCCCTAATTCACAATGCTCATATTCTTTCATGCTTACGTCTCACACAACTATGTGTCAGCTAGTTCACTTGCCTTGAGGTTGTTTCAATATTACGTCTCTTTGGACATATCTCTATTGTCAAAATAATATTTTCCCTCGAGTCGACATTAAGGATCACTACACACCCCTAATACAATCCTAATGCTCATCACTCACTTGCAACGATTTAAGGATAATCTACTATAATGCTCTTCATTCACAATTCATAACATAAACATATATCAGTTCAAGGTTTATGTGAAATGCCATCGTATCAAACCTATCCCTATTGTTGCATAGGACATGTTTTCATGCTCAACTGCACCTTACCTCAAATTATCTACTATGTAACTTGCGTCCTACAATCGCAAGTATTAAGTGAACATACGGATAACTTTTATAAATGTGAGTACCATCAATATGAAATAATTAAATTATATCTTTTGTACATTACAATTTTTATTTTTCTTCCCTAAAAAGTATTCCAGTTGCGTACTTTGAAAATCAGAATTGATAAAATTTTCCACGCCATACTAAATTCATTGTGTGTCAAGATTGTGAAAGTAAATTACAGAAAGCTATGACATAATTAGCCCTTGTGATCATCCGTATCTTTTTGTGATAAATACAATCAGCTATATAATCTTGAAATCAACTTCCCGAATATCAAATATCTCCAATGCGTTACAATTCTACTCGTCATCTCACCAAACTCCAGCTCAGAATAAATTCTCCCAATCTCTCCTGATTTAGATTTCATAAATTTTGTGACACACCATTTAGAGAGACTCACAAAAGTGTGCTCATATTTGTCTGAGATAGAAAGGGAGTGGGAAACTGGTTTCAGGCTTTGGCCTTGCTTTCTCTCACATCTTTGATATACTCACCTGAATTCTCTCCGACCCTTCTTCACTTGTGTCTTTCTCTTTGTCTTAATTCTATATATACACACATATATAAGCATATGCATCGTTTTTTGGTGTAAAGAAAGGATTGCTATATAGTTGCATCAATATTTTCTTGCGTTTCTGGGATATATGTACAGAGTTTCTTGAATGTGAAAAGAGGCAGTAGATTTAATGCCAAGACTGGAGATTTAAGTGTTTCCCATCAGGCCCACAACGCTACAAACACTCAGGTTTTTGGGGAAGCGCAACTGACTTTTACTCAAGGTCATGCATTTGTGCTTGGGAATTTTATTCTATTTGTAACGGAGATTTTGAGTATTTGTGTGAAACCTACTATTCTGTTATTGCTGTAGAGACATAGATTAGGGGTCTTATCATTCTTGGCAAACTAGGGCTTTCTGAGGCTAAAGGGCATTCCTCTGTGACTCATGTTTGAAAGCTTTACTGGTTTTAGGATTTGGGTTTCGAGATTGAAGTGTTTTTGAATTCTGGGTATCTGTTTATTCATTATTGCAGTTGGTGATCAAGTGGATCAGTGCTAGGATAGTGGCCTCTGGTTTCAATACTTTGGGCAATTAAGAGAAAACGGCTGTACTTTCTGCATTGTTTAATTGGTTGGTAGTATTTGGCTTTAGCATTGAGTGTTTTGGAGTTTATCAGTTGGTGCATCATCTCTGGCTATTATTATGAACGCCTGGCTGTGAAGTGATTGCGCGCAAAGAATTGATCGAATTATGAGTAGGAGAGTGCGGAGGAAGATTGTAAGGAGGGACAAAGAGAAAGTGGAGTGCCCTGAGATTGATGAGAATTTGAGTTCAGATGAGAGAGCGGTGCTTGATTGGACAAGGCTGCCCGATGATACAGTAATTCAGCTTTTTGCATGTCTGAACTATCGGGACCGAGCTAGCATGTCGTCTACTTGTCGGACATGGCGGGCTCTAGGTAAATCTCCTTGTTTGTGGCAGGAATTAGATCTCCGGACTCACAAGTGTGATGCTGAAGCTGCTACATCACTTGCCTCTCGATGTGAAAATCTTCAGAAGCTTCGGTTCCGTGGTCCAGAATCTGCCGATGCTGTCATAAATCTTCAAGCCAGGAACTTACGTGAAATTAGTGGCGACTGTTGCAGGAGAATGACTGATGCTACACTCTCTGTCCTTGTGGCCCGACATGAAGCACTAGAGTGCCTTATAATTGGGCCAGATATCTGTGATAAAATCAGCAGCGATGCTGTAAAAGCAATAGCAATTTGTTGTCCGAAACTGCAAACACTTCGGCTCTCAGGCATTCGTGAAGTGGATGCAGGTGCAATCAATGCCTTGGCAAGACATTGCCGGAATTTGACAGATATTGGTTTCATTGACTGCGGAGACGTGGATGAGCTAGCCCTGGGAAATGTTGCATCACTTCATTTCCTCTCAGTTGCAGGGACAACAAATATGAAGTGGAATTTGGTTTCACAACTATGGTTTAAGCTTCCACACCTGATAGCCTTAGATGTTTCTAGAACAAATATTACCCCTACTACTGTTTTAAGATTATTTTCATCCTCCTCTAGCTTGAAGGTCTTATGTGCCTTGAATTGTCCTTCACTTGAGGGGGACGTCAGCTTTGTATCCAATAAAAATCATAAAGGGAAAGTGCTACTGGCGGTCTTCACTGACATTCTCAAAGGAGTAGCTACCCTATTTGTCGATTTGCCAAACAATAACAGGAATGCTTTCCTGGAGTTGAGAAATTCTAAAATCAAGGATAGGAGAATCAATGAGATTTTTTGTTGGCTGGAATGGATTATATCCAATTTGCTTCTACGTGTTTCTGAGACCAGTCCACCCGGTTTGGATAATTTCTGGCTTGACCAAGGCACAACTTTGTTGCTTAGTTTCATGCAGAGTGCCCAGGAGGAAGTTCAAGAAAGAGCAGCTACGGCACTTGCAACTTTTGTTGTAATTGATGATGAAAATGCGAGTATCGACACTGGAAGGGCTGAAGCAGTTATGCAAGGTGGTGGCATACGCCTTCTCCTAAACCTTGCTCAAGCCTGGCAGGAGGGGCTTCAATCAGAGGCTGCTAAGGTAACATTGGCAGCCTTAACTTGAGAACTCTTGTTCTCAAGATGGTTGGAGGATTTTAATAGTCATTTGTTGTGTCTTTTAGCTTTATTAATTGCCTATAGTGGGCTAGAATCGTCTAATATTTGAATTGCTTTTGTACACAGGCCATAGCAAATTTATCAGTGAATGCTAATGTCGCGAAAGCTGTGGCAGATGAAGGTGGCATCAGCATTCTTATAAATCTTGCCAGGTCTATGAACAAATTAGTTGCTGAAGAGGCTGCTGGAGGGCTGTGGAACCTCTCCGTTGGTGAAGACCACAAGGTTTTCATTTCTGTCATATATTTACACCTCATTTTCATATGATTTCATTCTTTAATCTTCAAATTTTGATAAATAGAATTCCTGTTCCAGAGAACCATTGCTGAAGCAGGTGGAGTAAAAGCTTTGGTTGACCTTATCTTCCAATGGTCGGGGTCTACTGGTGGTGAAGGAGTCTTGGTACGTTCAGGGACATCAATGTTCCCATATTCTGCTGTGCATTCATGTCCTTATGGTATACTATAATGGAATAGAATCTAAGTGTATTTAACATGCTGAAGTATGTTTTGCTGGATCTTTGATTGGTTTCAGGAACGTGCGGCTGGTGCATTAGCAAATTTGGCAGCAGATGATAAATGCAGCACGGAAGTTTCTTCAGTTGGTGGTGTGCATGCTTTGGTTACTCTGGCTCAGAATTGCAAGATCGAAGCAGTGCAAGAGCAGGTGGTATTCTGTTCTAATGGGATGTGGAAGACTGATATTTTATGTTTGTGGATCATTCTCATTGAAATATCAAGAAAATTGACTTGTGCCCAGGGCACTTTGCTCTTCAGTTGAATTGTTGTCAGGGGATGTACTCATGTTTTATGCCACCCTGCCCGCCCGCCCCAACCCCCCAACACAAACACGCACACACACAAAAATATTTATTAGCCATGGCCAATGACTTAGTTCGAGACGATTCTTCGTTTTCCACGTGAGCAATATGTCATCTGTATATGATATATTCACAACTAATATCTTGATGTTATTGTCCAGGCAGCTAGGGCATTGGCAAATTTGGCCGCTCATGGAGATAACAATACTAACAATGCTGCAGTAGGACAAGAGGCAGGGGCTCTTGAAGCTCTCGTGCAACTTACTCATTCTCCTCATGACGGTGTCAGGTAATATTTCTTTGATGAAGTTTCAATTTCAATTCAATCTGTTCAAATTTTGTTAGAAATTAAAGTATTCTGTCATCGGCTGATGTGTAGGCAAGAAGCTGCTGGTGCATTATGGAATTTATCCTTTGATGACAGAAATCGAGAAGCAATTGCGGGGGCAGGCGGAGTCGAGGCATTGGTAGGAGATTCTTATTTTTGTTTTTATATGTCATTATTAAATCATTTGCAGATAGTTCCTGCGATTCCTGGTTGGAATTAAGTTTTAGGGCAGCCAATTTATGCAAACAATGTCAAAGTAGGCCATACAATCTCAGAAGCGCAGGGTAACTTGTCCTAAAAAGCATATTAGATAGAGAAAATCTTGATCCTCGACTGGAGTTGCTTTTTGAGTCATTCATTATGGTCAAAATCTTTAATGCGTAAAAGGTTACAGCCAATGATAAAATGCTGATGCAATCGTGCTATCTCCTCTTAACTCTGGATTACTGATTCTAATATCCTTACTGAGTTGCACTTTCAAGAGCTTCTGGAACAGATTACGGGGAATAGATAAATCTGAAATAACCATGCGAATCATTTCACTTTTAGCCCAAATTAGTTCTTTTCTTTTTGCTTTTTAGTTGTGTACGAGAAATTTCCAGCTCACTCTAATCGTTCAATTTTCATCTTGTGGTTAGGTTGCTCTAGCGCAGTCCTGTTTAAACGCCTCTCACGGCCTTCAGGAGAGAGCTGCCGGTGCCCTCTGGGGATTGTCTGTGTCAGAAGCAAATAGGTATGTGGGCAGATTACATTTATTCTTCCGACATTTTGCTTCTAATGATGATCGTTGTGGTTGTAATGCGGAGTAGTTTATCTACCGTGTCTCACAAGATCCAATCTGTTCCATTCCTTGATTAAGATGTAAATAATCTAGGCAAACTTGTAATTTTATCAGCATCATGCCAGTTGATATATATATATATATTTGTGGCCCTAAATAGACGTATACTGCAAGACTCTATGTTAATAATTGGGTCGCTAACCGAACTATAATAACTCAAAGTTATCCAAACAAACTCAATGTATTTATTATTATGGATTTTAAATCCTTAACTCCAAATCCTTTGATTCAGACTCAACCTTATGGTATAGTTTACTTTGGATACGGTAAAATGATGCTAAGGTTTTAAGCTAACCACATAAGGGTAGATTGACAATGAAGTGAACCACAAGTGAATAAATGTCTTACCAAATCAATTGTTTCCGTGGTTGGAGGGACATTTACTAAAATAGATATAGTGAGAGTATAATGTAGGGTTAGTGTTAATTGAAAAATGGAAATTGGGCTCAACTCACCCCAAAAGTTAGTTTAGTAGGTAAAGATTGTCCAAAACCATATAAATAGAGCACCTCCCATACTCTTAATTGATGTGGGATTCCAACCATAGTTGGCACAGGATCAACACGCATTGATGCACAAAGGTCTCCTGGAGCTATAGCGCAAAATGCAGTGCAAAGTGCGCAACAAGTACACATGTATATATTTCTAATACATAGCAAGAATATCAATAGATGCAACTATTAGAAACTAGCAGGATTGAGGCATGAATGGAATGGACATTTCTAAATTTATTTCAAAAGACTTGATTGGTATAACTTAGGGAATGGAATTCTTATTCCTGTAGGAATGCCTATTTCCAAAAGTATGGGATTAGCCATTCCTTCTCACCTCCATGGTATTAGCTATTTCCAATCTAATTCATTAATTACAAAATTACCCTTTATGAAATTAGATAAGCCTAGAATTTTCACAAAGCTTTAGATTACATTTATTAAAAATATTTATTTATTTATTAAAAATATTTATTTACTTAAAAATTATGTATTTTATTTAAAAATTATTTATCTATGTAAAGATGTATTTATTTATTTAAAATTTATCTATTTATTTAAAAAGTATTGTTTATTTGAAAAAAATTATTTATTTGAAAATATATTTTATTTGCAAATATTTATTTAAAATATTGATTTATTTAAAAAAATATTTATTAAT
Source organism: Handroanthus guayacan (assembly GCA_014898755.1). NCBI lineage: Eukaryota > Viridiplantae > Streptophyta > Magnoliopsida > Lamiales > Bignoniaceae > Handroanthus > Handroanthus guayacan. Next base: position 1,102,167 of record JACFYI010003551.1, on the reverse strand, counting down.
TAACAAATATATTATTTATGTATTGATAATTTAATTTTAAAAATCTACTAATTAAAGGGTAATTTGGTCATTTAAAGTATTTTCATTCCATTCTTGTCAATTACGATTCATTACCATTTATGAGATTGGAATCAAGTAAGGAATGAATATATCAATCATTTTTTATTCTTTGTGCATATCAATCGTAAGAAAAGTAATAGTTACATTATTCCTTTTCTATCTTTATTCCATTCTTGAAGTTATTCTATTCCTATCTAATTCTGTTCTTGCATACCAATCATACCGTAACTACTCAAAATAACAAGAATAATGACCAAAATTAAGCATCAAGTGAATATAAATCAAGCAAACTCATACCTTAATATCATAAAAATTGAAAACAAAAACCATACAAAAAAAAAAAAGAAAAAAAAATCAAGTTTACAAGCCAAGACAAACTAACTAAAGGATCATAAAACAAATCTTATGTTTAAACTTCAAATTTTCTCCAACTCGACTCATCATCCTTATCTTTACCTGAAGATCTATTGCATATCCTTCTTCTCTTTCCCCTCTGTATCACTTTAGCTGGTATCAAATTTCTCTTCATCCCTTTTTGGAAATGCTGATGTAGATGAGCGCAATATTCGCTTTGTTGGTCTTGTCCTTGAAGTAGATGGTTTGCCTCTATTTCTCCTTGACAAAGTTGTGACTGTAGAGCGAGAACTTCAAAATTTAAAATTGTAGGCATTTTCATCATCGTGGGAAGTGGAAGAGACACTGAATACAGTTGGGACTTGGAAGACAGTTTGGAGTTTTCAACATCATGGACTCCCTTTCTTCTTCTTCTTCTTCCAAATGTGTTCCTCTAAAACATGTTTCTTTAATAACTAACAAAAATAACAACTTTAGTGTAGCATGCTACTTTGAAATGCACTATGCGCAGTGACACGGAGAAGAAAGGGTGCACTATGCTTCTAAATGAGATAGTGCTGCTATCTTAAAATGGAATCTATTCCAAACATATATGCTGTGGCTCCTCACTTCGACAAGGTATAGATATCTACATTTGATATATTTAGATACTTTTTTAGATTTGTTTTGGATGCTAAGGTTTAAAAAATTTGTATCTATTTTTCAAGATATCATGCATGAATCACATTATCATGGTGAATTCTTCAGAAATAGTCTTTGAAAAAGACTTTCCATCCTAATAAAGAAAAGAGTAAAGACTTACTATCTTTGGGATCAGTGCTGCTCAATACTTTAGTGGATCCACTCTATTAGATAAGTGGATTCCTAATTTTTTTCTCATATCATGAGATAAGTTTATGCACCATCATGCATTGTGCCATAGCACGCTTTGCACTTTTCACAATTATGATTCTAAAACTCCCCGCATGCCCTGCGTTGGACATTTGGAGCATGAAGTAATATGAAGTGGGTGGTCCAACATGAAGGATGGGTCTAAATCCGCACCATTTTGAAAAATGCAAAAATAGGCTTAACTCATCCCAAAGCTAGCTTAAGAGGATTGTCTGAGACCATATAAGCAGACCACTATCCATGCTTTTGGACAATGTAGAGGTGAAGACCAAAAATTTGTAACGGAAGAATCATTCATACTATTAAATTGGTATTCGTCCTAATAAATCTGAAAGTTAGAGGACGTGTGACTAATTAACTTAGTTGTGCTGAATTACTTTTTGTGCATTGGTTTACTTATATTTGGGTCAAGTATCTTTTACCATCATATTGCAAAGGTTTAATAAGCAAAGTATACAAATACAAATTTGAATTAGAAGGATAAGATATACAATTTAATAGTAAAAGAGTTAAATGGGAATACGATATCATGGAGGCAAACTTTTAGACATATGGCAATTATATGCTAAAATGTGTTGAAGTAATAAATTGAACAAGAGTGATCAACTCTAATGCATTGACAAAAAAAATCATTCATGTCATTTGCAACACCATTTCGGAGAAGTATGCCATGTTAGAGACCGTATTGGATGTGATACCCTTTGATGTGTGTCCATCATGCTACTTGGCTTGTCCATATGATAAATGTGATTGAGAATATTACGACATGGTTGATGGCGTAACATGTTTTGGCCACGGAGATCCTTTTAACAATTTTCTCAAAAATATACATGTAAGAAAATCATTAAAGGAAAAATTAAATTTTCCCAAAAGTACTAAAAATATTGCTACCTAATCTAAGTTCATTTTTATATTTTTACATTTCTTTATTACAGTAGAAAATCTTTCTTTTTGTGCACGCAATATATAGTTTACGACACCATCCCAACACCATCACTGATATCATGTTTGCTTTGTAATCATGTCGCTTTGTGATCACATAAATGTTTTTATAAATATGTTACCAATTATGTATTTACATGCGAAATGTTTGTGTAAAGCTTTATATGGAAACTTATATATATTAAATTTATATATAGATATATAACTTGGATAGTCATATTGGAGCTATGTCATCTCATAAAATATTAAAAGATACCGTATTCGGTGTCCAAGTCATGTCGTATTTGTGTGATTATGTCCATATTAGTGCATCATAGATGTTAAATAATATTATAAGAAATAAACTCCAAAACTAGCAACAAATCCTTCAAGTTTGTGATCTAATAATTGTGACATCATAGATCAACTATCTAAATGATAGTAGACAAATTCATTACATTTTTTTTTTTTTTTTTTTACTTAAATCAGTTAGAAATGAGGAAATATTGCTTATCTAGCATGCAATACCCCTTCCCATGTAGAATAAGTAATGAAAAAATCACCACTTTATAACATTTGGTTTAAGAACCCATGTGCAACTATTTTATATCCTTTTTGAACAAATAATTCATAGCTCAATTTCAGGTTGCACACAATGGATTTTTATGCAATCCTTGCTTCCACCAAGGCCTTGGTTCTGGGGTGTGACAAATGGTATTAGAACTGATCACCAATCGAAGAGAGCTAGGTGTAATGTCAGACAAAGTGTTTAGCACATGAGAGCCGCCTCTTAAGCCTACAAGACAAAATACTACATGTGCAGAGGACATGCCGCCTCTTGATCCCCTAGGGGCCACTTCTAGGCCCAACGTCCGGTGGCTGATCTTGGATTGTGTTACACCGTGACGAGGACGTCGCGTTTTGGAGAAGGGATGATTGTGATACCTCATCCCATATAGGATAAGAAATAAAAAAGGGATCGTCTTTGTAAGCTTTGGCTAAAGAATTCGTGTGTAACCATTGGATATTTTTTTTAAGCAAGTTGTTCACAATTTAATTTCAAGTCGCAAACAGTGGATTTTCACGCAGTCCTTGCATCAGCCAGGTCCCCGGGCCTGGGGGGTGACATAGCATTGAAATGACATTTAAGTTTGCAGACTAGGATGGTAATGCCTCTGTAGTATCTCATAATGGCAATGTTTCAACAATGCATTGTATGTGAGAGGTGGTAAAAAAATGGTGGAAATCAAGAAAGACTGATTTGCATTGATATCTGAGATATGTATAGCAATAAATATTCATCTGCTACAAAAGTAAGATGACATAGTTGTTTGTCATTCGTCGGTGCTTAATAAGACAGACCAAGATTACCTACATTGTGGTAACTTAAACTGGATTCCAATGACACGTGTCGTCAAGGCTGAATACCAAATCACGGAGTTCTGGTTTTTGTAGCAGCCAGTCAATATATTAGCTTTTATACTTTATAACCTGTCATTTCTATTATATGTTCAACCATGGATGTAAAAAATTCATTTGTCTTTCACCTATAAATTTATATGTTGCATTCTTTTGTAATAGCATTGCTATTGGGCAAGAAGGAGGCGTGGCACCACTAGTAGCATTGGCACGATCTGATGCTGAGGTAAGTTTATACTATAAGCTTTTTGAATTTGTTGCCTGATTTTTCATTTATGCTGTCTATGAACAGTATTTTAACTTGCTCTTTTTTCCATGTGACATCTGCTTGCTTAATTATGATTCACCGTAATTTGAGAATTTGTCAGGTTTGGTGTTAAATTCTTTTTATGATCTGCTTCTGTATATCTTTTCCTATGTGAACGGATTTGGGACCCATTAAGCTGACTCCTCTGAGGGAGCTATAAATTCTTGTGGGCCTTATAGATGAATTCTCATATTACATGTAGATGTCTAATACCAATTGATCTGAACTAGAAGTGCTATCTCTTAAATGATTTGCTGGTAGTGGATAAACATGACTTATTGTCATGTTGTAATATTTGAATTGGTGCCATTAGTAGATGCTTTAACAAATGCCGCTCATTGATATTCAATCTGTAATGGGTCCTTGTTCCTCATTGATTAGAGACGGTTCTTGGGTCAACTTATATAGTTGGATATCCTCCTCCTTTACTAACTGATTTTTTATGAGTGGATTGGGCTTGTGACACAATCTATCTTCCATTTTGAAATTCATGCACGTTAACTATATATGTGATGTAGAGGCGGGAAGCTGGGCACCTTCCAATTGTTTTTGACTTTTAGCTGCATGCTATCGAAAAATAAAACATACACTTCCCATCTGCCCCTTTCTTTTTGAAATTAATGTTGTCTTGTTTATTATGATTCAAGAGTCTATTTTAGAGAACTTTCTTTTAAGTCGATATAAAATAGTAAAACAACCATAATTTTAATCCGACAGCCGCTTGGATCATAATGATTGCTAATGACATTTGAAAGTTTTAAGTTCTATAATATGTTTAATAATTATTAATCGAAAACAAAAAAAAAAAAACCTTAATTCTGTGTATGGAAGAGGGTTATTCTATCACCAGTAATGATCATAAAAAAGTTTTGTCACAATGAATGGTGGTCAAGACTCCAGATATAGTTACACCTCTTAGTCTCTTACTATAGTCCAAGTTTCACCACTCTTGACCATTCATACCATTTTCTAAACATTATATACATGATACAATGGAGTTGGTTCATAGAGCCCAGGCATCAGTATTTGGCCAAAAAACCAATATGCAGCCATTGTCGTCATTAAACCGGTCTTCATATACAACACATGGCATATTAAACCGGTCTTCATACACAAGGCTTATGCATGCTTTTTTCTCTTAACTTAATAGGGCATGAATTGATCTTGATATATGCATTAACTTTCAGGACGTACATGAGACTGCTGCAGGAGCTCTTTGGAATCTAGCTTTCAATCCTGGTAATGCTTACCGCATTGCAGAGGAAGGGGGGGTTCGTGCCCTATGTGATCTTTGTAATTCTTCTGTATCAAAAATGGCACGCTTCATGTCGGCATTGGCACTTGCGTACATGTTTGACGCAAGGTACTTAACAAACTTCTAAATCTTGATCCTTTTGGCATAAGAGACATATTTTTTCATATTGCTATAATAGTCTTTTAGGAATTCCTGTTTATGCTGACTTTCAGCATAGTTGATTAAAGCAAAACCATTTTGAAGCTTCGTGGTTGTTCTGTAACAAGGGCTTATTTACTACTTATATATCGCACATGGCAATATGAGAAGAAAGCATCTTAGGAATCACTTTTTCATTGCATTTTCTGTCTTTTATGGTCAGCTGTTATCTGAGGTAAAAGATGGATATGTAGAAATAGAAATAAAGATTATTTTCTATTCCAGTAAACTTATGAATATGATCATATATGGTTAAACCCTGAGTAGGTATCTGTAGGTTCCTCTAGATTTGATTGGAACAATTATTCTTAAAAACGCAACGTATGAAATCATGAAATAGTTTAATATAATTAAGATTTCAATTTGTTAAGGACCATGCACATCTTATATGTGAAGCTAGTAAGATAGCAATTTTCCCGGATTGTTAATCACAACCATCATCAGAGAAATGCATTCAAATGGCTTCACTATTTGGTGTCGAGCCAGGGTTAAGTTAAAGGCTAGAGATATGGCCATTGCTTGCTTGTAGTTGGTTGAAAAAGCCCTTTAACAAATCAGTATTCCAGATAAGATTTGTCTTGGTTCTAGCACCGCACGAGCTGCTTATGATAAATATGTTTGGAAGTTCATCTGTTCCGTTCCATCTTCTACTTTTGACGGTCCGTTTTGATTTGATCTGAGTTGGCCTCAGACTTTTAAAACTAGAAATTGTGTATGCAGAATGGATGAAACGGGCCTTATGGAACCATCAACAGAGTCTTCCAAGAGTACAACCTTACATCCTCACCCCCTTAGAACATTGGCTTTGAGGCACATTGAAGCTTTTGTCAAGACTTTCTCAGATCCTCAAGCATTTGCTGCTGCTGCAGCATCCTTGGCCCCTGCAGCACTCACACAAGTAACAGAATCGGCTTGCATTCAAGAAGCAGGCCATCTCAGATGCAGGTTCTCTCTCTCTCTCTCTCTCTCACACACACACACACACACACACACACACACACAGAGGCACGTGCACGCACGCACAGGCACATTCTTAATTCATCATTCACTTCTCTGTCTGAGCATCTATTGTAGACATTGGAAACATTATTTGGATGGTACTGTGTTAAAATGGTTCTGGGCTGGTAGGAGCTGGACTTCTAGGATAATAAATTTTCTTTTTGCATTTATTTATAACCATTTAGTTTAGAAGATATCTTATTTTCGGAGCTTATACGCTATGTCTTAAAGCATTTTATAAAACACCCTCTAAATTCACTTTCTTCTTGTTTCATAGCCGTTTAGTGTTATCTCGAACTTTTTGTTGCCTATATATATATCCTCATTGACTGCATACTTTTATTCTTACCAGTGGAGCTGAAATCGGAAGATTCGTCTCCATGCTACGTAATCCTTCTCCTACACTAAAGGGATGTGCTGCATTTGCTCTGCTTCAGGTAGATGATCATTTTCTCCCACACAAGAACATGCAAACGCAACATAATTACATGGACTTTTACTTCTTTTCTGCACCGCATACAGCAAATCATAAACCACCCGTATTTTATTAACATCTGTTTTGAATTTTAAACTGTAGTTTACACTCCCTGGTGGACGGCATGCACTGCTTCATGCGAGGCTTCTCCAGAATGCTGGAGCTCCACGGGTGCTTCGTGCAGCAGCAGCAGCAACAGGTGCCCCGATCGACACAAAAATATTTGCACGAATTGTGCTTAGAAACCTGGAGCAGCATCAGCCTGAATCTTTGGTATGAGAAGTATCAGTTGAGAGAGCAGTATATTGTCAATCTACAACTCATCTTTGGGTACAAGGGACTATCTTTGGGCTTATACTTTATTGGCTGTAGTTCTAAGAACAATAAGAAGTTATTTTTAGTTTCTCTGTATAAATGTCTTCATAAAGTTTGCCATTTCTGCACAAATAAATCCATCTGCATAGGTTTTGCGTGTCCTATCTTTTGTTTTCATTTTCTTGTTATTGAACAAGACATAGGTATTTGTTGAGTTTTCAAATTTATACCCATTTTTCATTATATTGGAAATGTGCACGTGCATTGTATGTGCAATATATTTTGTTGAGTATTCAAATTTATACTTATTTTCCATTATATTATTAAGATACACGTGCATTGTACATAGATTGCACGTGATTTTATCATATATATTCGGTGAAATTTTTATTAATCTTAAGGATAATAATCTCAGCAAGCCTTGTAGTTTGACGTAACTACAAATGCCCTCATAGCTTTAAAAGTTACAATAATACTTTTAATCGTTATTTTAACTGACGAAAAACTTAACTAAAGCAATAGTACAAACTTTTAATCTATGATCTATTTATAATATTTCAATTATATGTTAGATTTTTGAAAACCTAAATGTAACATTGAATAAGACTTTGTTCTTTATCAGGTGAACTAACAAGAAGAATGTCATTATAATCTACCAAATCAAAGGGAATATTTTCTTTTAGTTAGACCAAATTTCAGAAAGTATCGAAGTAATTATCTCTTTATTTTATTTTGAGTAATTGACTTGATATTCTCATCCATAAACCCTCAGCATTTAAAATGAAAAATATTAATTGAATTTTTCATATATGTTTGAACGAAGTTATTATTTATAGAATACACAAAATAACGTGTTATTAAGCATACATGGCTTCATCCACAATATTCAATCCAGTGATTAGACTGATTCGAGCCACATAAAAACCCTTTCAAAATTGAAAATGCGAGTCCCACATATCATAACCATAATGAGAATACATGTAAGATAAGAATACAATTAATTGTCATATTCTCGTAATAAATATAATTCATTCTTCACCATAACAACCTAGGGTTCGTCGAAATTCAAGAACCAGCAAAGGATTATATCAGAACATAAATGAATGCATACTCTAGTTCATGTGACACACATACTAACCGATATTCAGGGTTGAAGCCATAAACCAACCAAAATAAAATCATCAAAAAGTGGTGCTCATGTTTATTTTTCTAACTCACACGTCTACAAATTTCCTCAAAAATCAACATCTTCAACCTGAAGAATACAGGTTGAGTTTCTTTTCGTCATGTTCAGACCATAACCACAGATTCGATGATTCTGATATTCTTGATTGTGCACTTGCACTGTCCACCAAATATGGGACTATATATTTTTTCATATCTCCATGGGAAATTTCAAGATGAGCTCCGGACACATTTACAAACTTCACTTTCCCAGCTTCGTCCAAGGTTTTCAGACCAATCCAATCCTCAATATAGAGAGTTGTCTGAAAGAATCATGAATGCATTTAGGAAGAATGCAGTTCTATGTATATGTACTTAGGAAGGGAAATGGTGGATGTTCTAATCCTTAATGCACACTCGATTGTGAGACCAGAAAATGCTAGAAAGAAAGTTTTTAGTGATCAACTGGTTTGTAACAATTTAGTTATTGAAGCTCAGACGGGAAATAATAAGGGCTTTTTAGTTATGTTCCGCATGAGTTGCTGAGTTATGAAGCTTACACAGGGATTTTAGTTACTTTCTGCGGGAGTTGCAAAGTTATGAAGCATAGATATCATATATACATGCACACAAAAAAGGCTCATGCCTTATTAAAGGGTATATTTGGAAGATCATATGTCTTTTATTATCTACGGCTGGAGAATCATTCTTTTGAAAATCTCTTATGAACTATGTTTTCCACTACTCATATTCTTCGTAAGGGGTGAATTATGATGACAAAAGATAAAAATGCAGATACCTGTTGTGCAGGCAAAAGGGGCTCCCACGAACCATCTGGGTAATACCAAAACCAAGACGTCTCTTTCGGCACCAAAACCTCATCGTGCTCAAACTGATGAGGAAAAGTAAACACATAAAATCTTTAACCATCAACACAAAATTTTGCGAGAACATATAAAAAACCATGTATGTTTCTAACCCACGGCCAAGGAACACGACTTCTATTTTACCTTGATTAGTACTAAGTTGTCCAAGCTAGCAAACCGCTTCTTGTATGTGGAATTCTTATAAATTTCATTGTTAAGCTTAGGAAGGAACTTGCATTTTTCTCTGTAAGCATCTATATCCTGGAAAAGATGAGAAACATTAACTATTAGATTTTTTGTCTTTAACGAATTATACTTTTGAAGAGAAAACATATCTACCTTAAACGGCATTGACAGGGGCAATATGTTTTTTATTTAAGAACTAAGGTACAGGAGGTGATGAGGTGAAGGATATAATTGTAAAAGAAGAAAATTACTCACTGTAGGGATTTTGATGTAAGAAGCAGGCGCTAAATGTTCCTGCAATCACATGAAGGTGAGACAATTCAAATGGTATAACTTGCATGTAATTTGAGAGACAGGTTGAATTAAAAAGAAACAACGAAAATTAACAGATAATTGGCTAATCTTTGTGAATGCACATGCAGAATATGTACAATGTTCAAATTGAGCAATTTGTGTAGTAAATACGAACCTGAACAAAGTCGCTATATATTGCAAACTGGATCAAAACGTCCACTAGAATGCAAACTGTAGCTGACTGCATAATTAAACCAGATTGACATGGTAAACCATTTCCATTCGTGATAAAGAGAGAGAGTTCTTCAGAACCAATGAACATGTTACTGTCATGGAACATTAAGATTTGGTTTATGTCAAAATTACATTTGAATCTCAAAATTCTTGAGTGGTTTTATCAGTGTAGTCTGCCATTCACCAAAACAAGATATCATACGACGTTTGGGAAGAGTTAATGTAGTGATAAGAAAAAAGCTTACTCCACAAAGGGGAACAGATGCTATTCCGGCATGTGGGCCTCCCAGGGATATAAGATTTCTCACCTGTGCCAAAAGTAAGAAATATTTTGCAGGCGTAAGGAATTACATTTCGCATATGAATTTTGTAAGCAGGGTACTCCCCAAATTAACGTCAAGAATATAATCTTATGCTTCCCAACATCAGGTGTTTTCAACTATTTTCAACGATGGTTGCATCTGCTACTATTTGGTCATGAATTCGCAATAGTAACATATAGCGGAAGATTAAAAGAACGATGAATTGATCAATCAATCAAACAAAGGTTTGCTGAAGTTGTTTATTTAAGTGCTCAGATCAGCACTTACCGGAGGTCCTCCGTCACAGAACTCAATGACTCCTCGGCCAACCAGATTGCCCTGAAAAGTATGAGATTGGAGAGAGAAGTCCATCAAGATGTGAAAACAACGTGAAGAAAATATAAATGAATGACAAGTTTTTCATACATGATAATATACTACAAAATAACAAATTTTGTGAGTTTCCGATCTGGGCTATAGTTAATTTCATCTACTATTTACATTTTGAAGAAAATATATTTTCACCTGTGAGAGCCCGACGATGTTGTAACCTTCACTGAGCTCACTCATTTTCTTGATCTGTAAGTTTAAGACATCCTCTCTGAGAATGGATTTGCAGATAAATAACGTGAAGCCTTCAGACAGAAGTATAATACCTTCTCGCAAGCAATGGCTGTCTGCATCATAGAAAACCAAAAACGTTATGTTAAAACGTTATAATTTTGTTCATAGAGATGCATAATTGACGAGTAATTTCATGATGAATTGACGAACCTGTTTTAAGAAGGGCATTGTCCAAGAATCCCATGCGCCATTTCCAATTTCCCTAAAGAAAAACAGGAAAAAAGACAGAGATGTCAAGTGATGATCAGACTAGGAAAAAAAGAAACAAATCCAGCACATATAAGTATACATTGTTTTCTACTCCGTTGTCTTCAACTAGAAGAACTATATTTAACCATTTTCTGGCGAAGTTATTACAAGAAATATCAAAGACTCGTTCTTTCCATGAAAAAAAGAGAGAATCAAGGTAAGCCATCAATAATAGCTTTACATCAGCCCATTTCCTAATGGACTATTGGTGCAGTCATATTAACAATGTTTAAGAAAATTGCTTGATATATAAATAGTTTACACGCAAGATTTATAGACATTATCAATATAACAGAAAAATATAAATATATTTTATCTAGTGTGAACTTAAATCATTACAGAATTAAAGCAAGAAGAGCATACATGCAATATCCCTTTGAACCAGACCAACTACTTAGACGAGTGGTGAATTCTGTGACCCCTTTGTGCCTGCAACTGTCGGAGATTCCTGCAACATTATTTCGAAACGTAAATGATATCTTGTTACTCAACAGGATTCACAAGCTAACCTCTATAACTCCAGATATTGTATAATGTTAGGATACAAAATTTAATGTGCATCATCGAAGGCAGCATTAAGATCCGATAATGCTCTTAACAATCAGATTTCATCTATGTTTCTTGTAATTCAAAACATAATATAGATATCCATTAACTATCCGTTACTCATTCCCTTGGTATCATGAAAATATTGTTGTACGAAGCAGAAACTACGACATACATTAACACTACACGAGACAAAAACATCATTTAAACAATCAATCTGCCTCAGCTGTTGAAATGATAACATTTTGAAATGCACGGCCTTTTGGAAGATAGGTTCTGAATATACTCCATTAGGCTAAAAACAAGGTTGAAAGAAGATCAAAAGGATCACATTTTTAATTTTAATTTTTTCCCAGATAAAAGTCCATGTCCTTAACGGCAAAAACTAGTGATTGAAAAGCACTAAATTAGTCTCCAACACACAAAAAGATTAAGTATAGTCAACAACAAACCATAAACAATCAAATAAAGCAAGAATCACAAACTTCTAAAGTGGCTTCGAGCATTATTATTAACCGTATCAAGAAACGCAATATCACATAACAAATATTTACTCCAAGAAGAGCATTAAGTTCACTCATTTATCAAAAGTCACCAATAATATATAACAAAAACACAAAGTACAAATCATAATCTAACAAAGAAAAAGCAAATCTAACGCGGAGAAAAATACCATGAAAGACAACAAAGGGAATTGAATGGGCAGTTCTTGAAATAAAAGACAGTTCGACGATGGAAATTACTGTGAATATTATCAAGAAATACTTAAAAGAGGCCATTTTTGAGTTCGGATTAGCCACTTTCAGTGGCCTCTAATTTTCCCAGTTCGGGAAAATATTGGGATGCTTCACTTTTTCTTTTTTTTTTGATAAATATTGGGATGTTTCGCGTTCTGTCTCGAAAATGAAGTTAAAAATTTTAAAACCGCAAGAAACGTGGAGAAAAATAAGAACCAAACGCGTTACCTAACAATCTTCGTTTCCTTGCACATAATTAATCATAGCTGACTATTTATTAGATATTAAATAAAAAGAGATTGAGAGATATTATTAAAGTCGCTTTCTGCATTTTACAAATTTTACTAGCCTTTTATGAGTGCTTTCTTCTTCTTCTTCCTTCTTCTTCTTTTTTTTTTTTTTTTTTTTTTGCTTAATTTCTTCTTTTTAATTAATTAAAAATAAGAAAGAGACAAACCTTTTGGAGGCACCTGGTAGAAAATGGAAAGTCCATGTCTCCACCTATTGTAGCTTTGACCAAATAGGATAAGATAATACGAAAATTGAAAATTGCAACACGCTCGATATGTGTGTTTAATAAAATTTAAATAAACAAATAAAGATACATAAAATATATTCATTTAAACTTAATACAAATATATATTTAATTCATAGACAAGAAAATAGAGTTCAAATAAGCTAATAAATGCCACAGTCTATTAGACGAAAAGATATCTCCTCCTCTTTATAGGAAAAGTGTAGGTTCGAATTACATCAATAACGTGTAGGTATTTTTATCTACTTATAGTAGTATTTAACTGTTGAATGGTAATTTAGAAAATTTAGCTTGTATTTAAAATATATAATTGATCTTTTAAATGTATCCATATAATGATATTGATGTATAATTGAATGTAATCGCTTTTATCTAAAAAAAATACTTCAAATGAATTGTTTTCTCGATCCATAATTTTTTTAATAATTAAAATTAGTATAATAAGAATGACATGTGAGAATTGAATTATTTTTACCTTGCCATTAGAATAAGACATCATCGATCTCAATATCTAAATTTTGCTAGTGTTAATTTAGGCAATTTTTTATTTAGAAGCCATAATGATTATATCATACAAAGCAGAAAGGGGAATAATTTGCAGAGGTTGACCGATTTTTGACTACTCGCATATAAGAAAACTATTTATCACGCTCAGTCACAAGGAAAAGCAGCAAATTCTAATTTCTAAGATTTTGGCCCCGAAAAAACAAACACAAATAGCTTTTTATCCCGACCAACCGTTACGTCCACTCTTGCTGACAACGTAGAATTCTGCCGAGGTATCGTTTCTTAATTTTCATTAGTGTTTTCAGAAACCCAGTTTGATGATTCCTCTTTTGTTTTCTGGTTGTTTGCTTTAATGGGATTTGGCTCATTTGTTGGGAATCTTGATTTATTGAAAGGGCTTTTGAAGGGGTTTTTATAGACGAATCATGATTGAATTCTTGTGGGATTTTCTTTATTCTTTCTTTCTTCTGCCTCTTCTGTTTGATTTGTTGTTTATTTTAGGGAATTGAGGCACTGATCGACTTGGTTAAAAGTTTAATTTTTGGGATTCCTTTTTTCTTTTTCTTTTATTTTTTTGGGATTTTCTGGAAGATAAAGGTATGCATACCCTCTATTTATCTATCCATACATGAGACATCCGTAAATGTCTGATTTTGTAAGGCATGCGTCTGTATGTGTGTGTGTGTGCGTGTGTGGGGTGCTAGGCAGTGATCTGAGTTTGAATGTTAAAATTTAGGAGATGCAGATAAGTTTGATGTATTTTAACTAGATAGAGAAATCAAATCCGAATCGTGGTTCTTTTTCGATGAAACTAAATAAGGAGCGACGTACGATACATGGTTGAACAATCTTTTTCGGATTTTATGTATGTTGATGCTGCTTGGTTGCGTACATGTTGATCAGATTCTATTTAATGCATATTTAGTATCTTAGAAACTAATTACAGCGTAATGTAATCGATGCTAATTACCTTTTTGCGTGCACAGGGCATAGGCGTTTATACACACATTAGCTGCCTGTTTATGTGTACGTTACATCCTGCTTGTATTAGAGGGTAACTTTCGATACGAATGGCCTGAGTGTTTAAAGATTTCTTTTTGAGCAACTGGAATAACAAGAAGTTTGTGTGCGATCGAATTATTAGCAACAGTTTATTGGCTTCATTTTACTGCAGGTACTCTATGTATACTTGCTTGATGCATATGCTCAAGATGAGCTGATTTGATTATCCCACCTCATGGGTCCTGGCATAGATGTTCGAGAGGGAATAGAAGCTAAGATGGAGCCCTCGACCTACGGGGCAAATGGAATTGCTAAAGAACTTGAAGACGAGCTTATGAAATTTACAGCAAAATGTGAGGACAATAAAGTGGACGCACACTTTGTCGAGCAGACTCGGGGAGTCGAGAAGAATGCTGATGTGGAGGTCAACATTACAGAGTGTACGAGATCTTTGGGCAATGATCAGCTGGTTGAAGCAAACTGCCAGGACACAACTGAGAGCTCAAGTTCGTTTGATGACAGTGATTGTGGAGTTGAGAATGTTGATAGCTTGGGTGACTCTGAAGCTTCGTCAGATTTTCGTGGTGATGCTGCATCAGCACTGGATTTTGGAGGATTTGGCGAAAAGTTTAGGATGAGGTACTTATTTATCCATGCTGGTTTTCCTACATGACTGACTTACAAAGTTAGAGCATCTACCATTAAAGAAATTATTATATGTTAAACTCCAACGGGACTTTGTAGCTAGTAATTTGAAGCCTTCATATGTTTGATTGATGTCTGAAACAATCTTTTTCTCTCCTTTCTCTTTAAGTGCTTATTTCTGCTCATCATCATATGCCGCTTTGATCCTAGGAAGAAAAAGCTGACAACTCACTGGAGGTCCTTTATTCAACCCCTTATGTGGCGTTGTAAATGGGCTGAATTGCAAATCAAGAAATTGCAGTCAGAAGCCCAACAATATGATAGAGAACTTGAAGCATACAATACGCGAAAGCAGATTCAATTGGAGGACCCTACACTGTTAGACGGTGTGAAATCACTTCCGTTTCCACAGATTAATCCCAGAAGTGAGATCCTCAGGAGGAAGAGAAGAAGAATAAGTGAAGCAAGAACGGATATAGCAGCATATATGTCTCATCATAATCTTTTTTCATATTATGGTAGAAAAAAAAGCCTCTCTACTGCTATCAAACTTTATCTTGGTTGTCTTTAAGCTAAGACTTCGATACATGCATTTTGCAGAGAACAGGAAGAGCTTCACCGAGGCTGCCTTCATGAATAATAAGTTGAAGAATCCAGGTGAGAAATGATGTCTTTTTGCTTCTTCTTCATTTCCTGCCTTGATATGTGCATATTTAAGACTCAGTTGGTCCAGTAAACTCATAGTATAAAAGCTTTTGCCTTATTGGAAAATTGTACTGTGTCATTTACCCCTTATTTGGTATATTTGTTGTCTTGGGCTTATACTGTTTGAGATGTACGTGATCTATGCTTCTTTGTGATGGGGGTTATTTTTTATGTATTTATTTATTTGGTGTGTAGAAAAAGCTACCTTGAAAGTCAACATCGATGATGAGTTTTGGGTTAACAATGAGCTATTATCTTTTGAGCCGGGAGATGGAGATAATTCTTTAGAAAATGTTCTGGCAAAGATCGACAGTTTACAGTCACAAATTGGCAAGCTGAAAAGCAGAGTACAGAGGGTAATGAGTGAAAATGCTGAAAAGTTTTCTTGGGCTGATAGCTTGAGCCTACCTATGCCATCTAATGCCTCATCTCCAAACCACGGCGACCGAACAGCTGTAGGAATATCTCGACTTATATCAGAGTATAGTATGGGTGATGTTCCTGAAAGTGCAGTTAGAAGTCATGGAGACGATCCTGACACTGATGTAAGTATCGATCATGCATGTTCTGCAGATGCATGTGAAAACTTTATTCAATACTGCCTTTACTTCACATCATTACCTTTATTTTTCTCTTAACATGTTCTTTCTAAAAACCGATGTATTTTTTCTCTTTCTTTTTGAGAGACTACCATTGTTACTGAAATACAGTTTAAATCTTTAATTCCCATGGGTGAACGGATTTTTTAGTATGCTCATGAATTGTGTAATGCATTCAGGTCGAAGATGGAGTTCTTATTGACAATCAGAGGGTTAAGGAAGAGATGAATAATCTTGAGGAAGTGAAGATTCACCAGATGCAAAGACCTTTAGCTCTTAAGGAAGATCCGTTGGGAAATACCGCCCCTCAAGTACCCACAGAACCTGATCTGCCCACAGACGAGCAACCACCTCAAAAAATGCGTTCTATATCAAAGCTTACCACCTCTAAAAGCAAGAAGAGAAAGGGGAGAAGAAAAGGTGCTGGGCGGTGGAGTCGAAGATCCACAAGTTAGTTGGTATTCTCCCATGTCATCTGTCTATGATGAGGTATGGAAGCTGAAGACAATGGATATTACCAAAACAAAAAAGGCTCAGAAGCATCATGTTGCATGTTAACCTGACATGTCTCATGATTTCAGCCTGCAAATAAGACCACATGGCTGTCTGTTTACATTTCCTTCCAATTTGTAGATTCTGATTTTGTTTGTTATTTAATATATATATATATATATGTCACATATTGATCCATACAGAAAATGAAATTTTTTGTATACAGGAATATGAGAATATGATGACTATAGATGAAACAAATTCTGCGTCTCGCTTGTGAATTTATGATGCCACATTACCGAGAAACATCTTTCTGGATAACTTGACTGAAATGAGAGCCGCTATAGTGGCTGAGGGCACAAAAATGACATCTGGGATGGTCTTGATCAGCTTTAGCTGGGGTACACTCTCACCTGCTCTCTTGGCAGCCATGGCAGCTGGAGGTGTCACTATTCCAGTTATGAGAGTGGAATCATCTAATTTGCTGAGATTCACCTTCTGCTTCATGAAATCGATGAAAACTTTCTTCTTTTCTGCCTCATTGGCTGCTTTCCATTCGTTAAAACATACCTGTTGCCAGTTTGAGTTAGAACCAGTTTAGGACAAGTAAATCACATCTTTTTGTTGTTGTTGGTTGTGATGGTTTTATTGTTGGATGCAGTGGGGTGTGTTTGCGTGTTTGATATATAG